>RXON01000070.1:0-91371 GCA_009667805.1 Leptobrachium leishanense | reverse complement strand
GTCCTGGCCAGCAGCCAACTCTTCTCCTCCCATATTGTTGACCTCTTTCCCCTTTTTCATCTCCTGTTTGGGAAGTGTATTTTAACATGATGGGTCTTAGGCCCAACCCTCCCCTCTGAGCATCTTTGCCTGCCATGGCAACGCTGCCTGCGGTCACGTCCCCATGACGGCACCATCCTCGCACGCCCGGCACTTCCGGGTTTCCTGAACGCGTGGTGCACGGTGTTTTCAGTCAGGATTGAGGGAATAATTCCTCTTCTGCTTATTTAACCACTACTGTATAATACTGTATGCTACCTTGATAAAGGCCTCTAGGGGTCGAAACGTTGTTTTTTTTTAATGTCATCCCTATAAATTTTAGATATTTTTAAGAGAAGTCCTCGAGTGCCTCCCTCCACCATCTCTCGATAGATATATATATATTCACCCAGTGATGTATAAAGGCTGTGTTACAGTGCTGGCGCTTTGCTGCTATTGCTGTGATAACGCGTCTCTGTATTCACTGACAATGACATTCATGCTGTAAAACCACCGGCTGTACGCGTGGTGACGGCAGGATGCGTCCCTCTTCCTGCTGCCCTGGCTCGATGTTTGTGACGTGGTCGTGTTTCTCTCCTCACTGTTTATTCTGCAGTGACTGGGCTGCCGGATGCTGAGACTCAGAGTTTCCAGGATGGTTCTGTCGGTGCTGGATCTCTGCCTTCTCACAGGTACGTGGAGTAAATCTCCGGGGCGGCGGGCGGCAGGTCGGATCATTACCATGCGAGATCAGGAAGGGGGTGATGTGATTTCAGGGTGTGAATCTCTGACACCCGTTACTGTAACGGTAATAAATTCCGGTGATCATGATGCTGACATTCAATCAGGGGCAGGAGGAGATTCATTCAAGAAGCTTCTGCCGAAGTTTGAATTTCCCTCTCAGGATTAATGAAGTTTATTGTTGTTGCAATGAGGGTAAACGCTCGGTCAGCGCTTAACGTGTAAAGCAGAATGTGCCGGAACACAAAGAGTGTATGAGAGCGGAGGAGCGACACGGCGGGCTCAGGGCCAGAACACAGACAGAACCATGTCCTGAAAGCACATGCTACGCTCCCGCTACTCTCCTGCTAGGCTCCCGCTATGCACCCACTTACTAATAACCTGCATGATGTAAATGTTATGGCAATCATTAAAAGGAATGTTTGTTTGTTTTTTTTACCACCTGAGGTGCCGGATCTGCCCAAACCGGTCCTGTAACAGACAAAAACAGAGGCCCCGGATCCCCAAAAAAATCAAGTCCTGGTTACACTGTTTAGTGAATAAGCCCTGGGAGTACTAACAATATGATGTTTAATATGACGTCACTAAGAGTTTTATATTGAAAGTATCATCAGGAGTCAGACTTTAATATTATCACCGGATCCTGATGGTGACCCTGAGTTACTCCTCTTCCTCTCCAGGTGTCGCTGCAGTCAGTGTCCTACAGCTCCCTCCATCCCTCATCCTACAGGAGGGACAGACGGCCAACATGTCCTGCTCCATAGAGGAGACACAGGGAGTCACAGTGTTACTATATTACTGGTACAGGAATGAAATAAATAATACCACCAAGATCCGGAACAGCTCCAGAGTGTCCATCACCTCCAGCTCCAGAGTGTCCATCACCTCCAGCTCCAGAGTGTCCATCACCTCCAGCTCCAGAGTGTCCATCACCTCCAGCTCCAGCCTGCAGTCCAGCTCTCTCCTCCTCTCCTCGGTCACACGCGGGGACACAGGGCTCTATGTGTGTCAGATACTGATAAAGAATAACTTTATACAGAATAAATCCAGCGGGAAGGGGACGCGGCTCACTGTCACAGCAGGTAAAGTGGGATTAGATGTGGTTGATATATTGATTTATTGGTAACATATTGACATGTGAGGATACACTGATAACACACATCCCGCTCAGTGATTCCTCATGTGGGACTTTTACACAATCGTCTGATTAATGGAAATAATCCATTTCTTTGTGTCACATTCTGTGCGACGTTTATCCGGATCACAATGTGTGTGTGTGTGTGACACGGAGCAGGTAAAACACATACAGGGCTCTATTCACCCAGTGCTAGGGACCACAATGCATAAAACATAGAACAGAGACCAGCGGTATTCAGAAATTCCTCCCGATCACTGCACAGAGTCCCAATGTTACATTATGGGAGGTATTTCTGCATATTATATGTATCTCACACACAGGGCCGACTCTCACGCTCATCCAGATGGTGCTTGGTCTGTCAGTGGGCGGGGCAGCACTACCTGTGACATCCCATAATATGGAAATTAGTGCATATTATGAGATGTTATAGGAACAGATATCTGAAAAATCTAGGAAGACATGTTTCTGGTTCAGAGCAGACTTGAAGCCTGGATTCCCACTTTTTCTGCATCACACTGACCCCCTGCACCACTGGAGGCTCTGCATGTTCTGTGGGACTTGGTCATTGCTTTGGAGAAGGAGTAATGTTCTATCATTGTCAAAGTGTCCGTCCTGTCCAGTGACTCTGAGCATCGTGAGGATTTCCTCCACCTCCATGAGCTGATATTTATGGATTCTGTGAGTGTGAACACAATCTGTATCTGTCATTGTAATAAGACCTGCTAGTGCTTTCATTGTGATAACATAGGGTTAATTCAGGTTCATTATCCAATATCCTCATTTCCAGCAGGTTCCGGGGCGTCTCGTTACGTTTGGATTTGGTCGGTGAAAATTGTGCTGACGCTGATCCTCTTACTGAGTCCATTTATCTGTCACTTGTACATTCACTGCTGCATCAGATAAGGGTAAGTGCATCGAAGTGAAGTGATCACGTGTGATTGTAGAATCTGTGGCCAGACGATGTCCTGGGTCTCCTAACATGAGCCTAGGAGCATCAATCCATGTCGCTCATTCAATATCTTTCCACTTGTGCCCATGAGCCTCCTGTGTAGTAATGAGATGTTTATGGTGTGTCACATGGTTATATTGTTTCTCAATGTGGATAAGTAATAGCACTGAGATATGTGTGTGTGTTGTTTGTGTGTGTGTGTGTGTGTGTGTGTGTGACTGGAGCTGTGTGTAACTTGGTAAGAGTGTGTGTGCACATACAGTAAGCTGAGGTATCATCAGATGTAAGTTTTATGTTATTTTTTCATATTTTCTACATTCTAAACAGGTATTTCTTCCAGCGTTGCTCCTTCACCACCAGAAGAGCATATAGTGACATGCGTCACTTTGGACTTGGGTACATGGGCCTAGAAACGTATTTGGAAGATGCGGGTCTGATGTTTCATATTGTTTCCCTGCCCTTTCCTTTGTCAAAGTTACCCTGTATCTACAAATTTAGATTCAGGGTGTTTGTGTTTTCTGTGCCCTATTCCCTGATGTCTGTGTTATATTAATATACCCTTATGTATTTATTGTGGAGTCTCCTGTAGTATATACTGTGCTGTTTTTCCCTTTGTGTATTTGTGAGTAATAGATTTATTTTGTTTTCACATGCTTCCATCAACCCCCCTTCCCCAGCAACTAGCTTTAACCAGATCTCTGTGCTACTCCCTGATGCTTTGTTTCAATGTGGGCGTGTTTCCATTGTCTTTATACCTCCCCACTGTGTGTGTGTTTTTCCCATTTGTAAAATGTAAATTAAGTCCCTCCCAGTTTGATTTTCACCATGCGAGGATCTCCTGTATCGATTGGGTTTGGGCCAGAACCAGTACTCCTTTGGGATACTGGTGGCGAGGGGAGCATTCTGCACATGGGCATGGAACACCCACATTACACCTACAAACACAATTATTGACAAGCACATTTCCACTCAGGTGTCTGTGACACAGTGTTTTCATGACAATACACCATATTCGGTGAAAAATAAGACAGACCAAGAGGGAACACCTGCCGCCCTGTCTCCTCCCCACAATTTTATGCCTCATGTTTGCTTTCTCAACATTGCATCATCCTTTCCCTCTGCCCTCTAGCTGTCCCTGGGGTGTAACCAAAACAGAATGACATAACATGGAACAAACATGCTTACATAATTATATATACAGGGTTATTCAAAGAGCTCCGAATGGCTGGAGAAAGGTAATCAAATGCTGAAATTCAGGGTACGGTTACCTTTCTTGGCCATTCGGCTATATCCAGAGAGCAGGCAATTCACCAAATCCTGGCGAATTGCCTGCACATATGGTGCCTGTTCGAGGGCAGTGAAATCCCAATAGAGAAGCAATGCTTCATCTATTCAGAGAACACAAACCAGCAGTGAAAGGTTCCCGGAATGTCCTGCCATTCGGTGGTTTCATTCGACAGGTTTATTCAGGCGAATCCCATAGGCTTCAATGTTAAAAATATTCCCGTTTTATTACAATATCTAATAAACCGTTCATTATAATATTCTGCAGCAAAAAGTCTCTTTATTTGAAGATTTTTTTAAGACCTTTTAGGCATTTTTCGGGATTTATTAGCAAACCTTTTTTTTCTGTTTTTTTTAATAGTTTTTTTCATTTTTCTGTATCAGCCCTTTTTATTCTCATTCATATGATTTTATATGTAAATTTCAGATATTTTCATTATGTAGTTTATTTGCAAACAAGGGTATCACTTTTCAAACATTCAAGCGTACAGTTTCTTTTTTTTGCTTCACCTCCTTCGTCTGCGGTGTCGGCTTTTTCCGGTGGCTGCTCTGCCTGTGATCGGCTCCTGCTCGGGTTTTTCCAATGTTTGTGGTGCTTGCTGAATACACCGCAGGGTCGCCGAAATGGGATCGCCGAATCGTACCGAATTCAAGAGAACGAAAAGTCGCCGTACATGCGTTGTCTTTTCGATTCTCTTTGAATAACCCTGTATTTATTGAATAACCACGCAATAACACACTGATTAACAGTAAGACAGGGCATATCACCTAAGCGGTTGCTTCAGATAGCGTTGTACTTAAAAAAACACTGATTAAAAGCAGACAGTAACACAGAGTTCCGCTAAACAACAGCGACTAAAGAAAATTAAAATGTTAAAGTCAATTTATAAAACGTAGTAAAGTAGTCGAATGACTTCAAACAGCACTGCTACAATGTTTGCTCCACTGATAATGCCGCTGATTCTCAGCTATTTTATGTGCGGAACATAAAATAATCCTTGTTTTTTGTAGGTAATAAACAATAAAGGGGTTATTCAGAGAGCACTGAAATGTCACCACATTCGTCGCACTTCGGCGAGTTCAATTTGCCATTCAGCGCGGAATTCACCATTCACCGCAGCGTCCTTGAAGTTGACCCGCTGAACGCACCTTCAAACCTCCAAAAAAAACACTGAATCAATCCGAAAAATCACTGAAAAAATGCATCAGGTGAACGCATCCTCGAACCATCGCAAAACCGCCGAATTGATCCCACTATGGACAGTTCAGCACTATAAACAGTTACAATGTTTTTTACATTGAAACCTATGGTAGAAAATAGGAAACCTAACATTTCATCAAAAAATCCCGAAAAATGCATAAAAATCCTAGAAAATAAACAAAATGGCTTATTACTGAAAGTGAAAAATATTAACGGTATAAGAAATGTTTAGCAAAAGTTAGAATATTTTTTTTACATTGAAACATATGGGAAAAAGCCTCGTTTCTTTAAAGTAAATTAGAAAACCTAAACTTTCCCCCCAAAAAATCCTAAAACATAAATAGATAAAGGGACTTTCATTTTATTGGTAATAATCTGTTTCCCATTCTGAAATAACCAATAAAAAATGAAATAACTCATAAAATGAAATTCAAATCAATATAAATAATTCATAAAAACGAAGCGATACGAAACACGAAATAACCCATAAAAACAGTAAACGAATCGATCCAAAATTCCGAATCCATGAGAAACGATCCAAAATAACCCGAAACGAAAAAAAAAACAGCCCGAAAAAAAATCTCTACTTCACACTTTGTTGTATACTTTCAGGGTTATTCAGAGAGCGGTGAAAACCAGGAGAATGACTGGAGAATGGAAAATTCTTGGTCAAAATAGCCGATTTGGAAAGTGGGAGAATTTTTCTGGTTTGGATATTTTGATCTAGAATTTTACATTCTCCAGTCATTCTCCTGCTTTTCACCTCTCTTTGAATAACCCTGTTTGTTACATGGATATAAACCATCATGTCTCACCAGGGATTTTCTTTCATGTTTCTCATTTTCTCACTCCATCAGACAGGATGGGGTGTACATATTTTGGGGAACACTTTAGCAATGAATTGGATCTGTGACATTTCGCTATTAATGATCTGGCAGCAGCCGGTGCAAAGTAAGGAGCCCGCGCTCACTAATCTGACCTGGTAGCAGCCGGCGCACATTAAGGAGCCCGCCCCTTGCTCACTGACCTGATCTGGCAGCAGCCGGCGCACAATAAGGAGCCCGCCCTGTGCTCACTGACCTGATCTGGCAGCAGCCGGCGCACAATAAGGAGCCCGCCCCGTGCTCACTGACCTGATCTGGCAGCAGCCGGCGCACAATAAGGAGCCCGCCCTGTGCTCACTGACCTGATCTGGCAGCAGCCGGCGCACAATAAGGAGCCCGCCCCTTGCTCACTGACCTGATCTGGCAGCAGCCGGTGCAAAGTAAGGAGCCCGCGCTTTCAAGCACAGTACAGGTGATATGATTTGCTGCTCAGTGATTGCAGGATTCAGTCTGCATTTCCCCAAGGGAATCCTTAAAACCTGGCCTGTTGGGGTACTTGAGGAACGCAGTTGGGAACCACTGGTCTAAATTATTGTACATTGTTTATATACAGAGAAAGGTGCCCCCTTCTGTCAGGTGCCTGCAGGCACCTGCCTACTCTGCCTAGTTATAAATCTGGCCCTGAGCTTATGGCTTCGTGCATCAGCTGGGGAAGGTCCAGGACATGGGTTATTCAGGGAGCACCTTCCCAGCATTTCCCTGCTCTTCAGCTTGTCCGATTCCCCGACCTTGCGGTTAATTCAGCATTCGCCACAGGGTCCCCGAAGTGTGGCGAACGAGCTGCAAAATGCATCCGAAAAACCGCTGAATCGATCTGAAAAAAGCCGACAACACACCGTACAGAGCGCCGACTAGCTGCCTGCTCCAAAATGCCTGGAAATAATTTCTAAGGTCCTATGAATAATAATAAAAAAGGTCTGTTACAGGAAAAAAAACAAACGCCACTTAAAAAAAAAGTAGGAAAACATTTTTTGCCCAAAATATCCCCAAAAAATGCCCAAAAAATCCTAGAAAATAAATAAAGATATTTTTTGCTGCGAATAAATTGTTGATTAAATATTTGATAAAAATTGAGGATTTTTTTTTCTTACATTGAAGCCTATGGGATTCGTCTGAATAAACCTGCCGAATGAAACCACTGAACATCAGGGCAATTCACTGACATTTCTCTGCTGTTCAATGTGAATAGATTAACCATTGCTTCTCTATGGGGGATTTCACTGCCGCCGAACAGCACCGTATTTCACTGCTGCCGAACAGCACCGTATTTCACTGCCGTCAAACAGCACCGTATTTCACTGCCACCAAACAGTCACCATATTTCACTGCCGCCGAACAGCACCGTATTTCACTGCCGCCAAACAGCACCGTATTTCACTGCCACCAAACAGTCACCATATTTCACTGCCGCCGAACAGCACCGTATTTCACTGCCGCCAAACAGCACCGTATTTCACTGCCACCAAACAGCACCGTATTTCACTGCCACCAAACAGGCACCATATTTCGCTGTAATTGGCTTGCCGTACACAGGCATTATGCAGCACATACAGATACAAGGTGTTGCTGTAATTGCCATACACAGGCATTATGCGGCACATACAGATACAAGGTGTTGCTGTAATTGCCATACACAGGCATTATGCGGCACATACAGATACAAGGTGTTGCTGTAATTGCCATACACAGGCATTATGCGGCACATACAGATACAAGGTGTTGCTGTAATTGCCATACACAGGCATTATGCGGCACAAACAGATACAAGGTGTTGCTGTAATTGCCATACACAGGCATTATGCAGCACATACAGATACAAGGTGTTGCTGTAATTGCCATACACAGGCATTATGCGGCACAAACAGATACAAGGTGTTGCTGTAATTGCCATACACAGGCATTATACAGCACATACAGATACAAGGTGTTGCTGTAATTGCCATACACAGGCATTATGCAGCACATACAGATACAAGGTGTTGCTGTAATTGCCATACACAGGCATTATACAGCACATACAGATACAAGGTGTTGCAGTAATTTTCATATACAGGTATTATGACACATACAGATATTATTTTTATATTCTATTGGTATTTTTTGGAAGCTGCATTACTAATAGACATGTGCAGCCGGGAAAAAATTGTTTTGTTTAGTTTCGGATTTCGTCAATTTATTTTTTCCGAATTCAGGACCTATATGTGTTTCGTTTCGGATTTCGGAATTGGATTCAGATCCATTTGGGATTCGGGAATCGGATTTGGATTTCGGATCGGATTTCACACGATTTTCCGAACCGTCCTATTTTGCACAAACGGTCGACTATTCTCACGTTCATAGCAGAATAGGCACAGTTGGCATTTCTGGTTGCTGTGCTCTAGTCTTCAATATTAAAAGGGACATTACGATCCATTGCTTAATCTTTTATCCGTTTAAAGTACGTTGGCAGTGCATTCACAGGAACATGAAGTAATCTTAAGAAATGCTAAGAAATCCTCTTTTTGTAGTCATTCCCAGCCGTCAGAAATTTTTGGGCCCCTTACATGGCTTTAGGCCGGGACCACCCCCCGCACCGCCGCCACACTGAGCCTGTCGCACTGGTATTATTTTATATTTAAATAGCTCTGACATATACCGCAGCGCGGTACTGAGGACACCGAACAGTCACATCAGTCAAGCTCGGAGCGATGGAAGGAAATAACAAACAAAGTGTGGCGTGAAATATAGTGAAAAGTAAAGTGTCAAATTATACAGCAATCAATGCAGAATGGCACTGGCTATAGAGGACTACAAATCCCAGCAATGATACTGTAGCGCTCAGTCCCGGAGGAGCCGCTGAATAAACCTCGGGTTAGTCTCACCGCACTAGGAAATAACTATACACCAGCACTGTTGTGGATTTTTATATATTATATTCTTTACTGATCCCAATAAAGCAGCATATATTACGCATATACGGTATTTGAATGACAAGAATTCGTAATGCGGGAAAAACATGCAGCGGTAAAAGAAACGGTTAACCCCTTCAGTTCTCTAGTGTAAGTCCCGTGAATAATAGCTCAAAAAATATATATGTGTGTTGTCTCGGGTACCCGGGTACTGTGTTCAACTGGCCAGTGAATGAAACAAAACAATCTTCGACTAGTCACCGTTGGGGCCCTGTGAATTTAAACAATATTGCAGCGTTCGTTTCTGTATTGGAACTGCGGCCTGGAGGCCTCTCACCAGTCCGATGAACGAAACTGTCCAGCTCTTGATACCTCGGCCACAAGATCTTCTCCGCTGTGTACTGGGACTCCGTGCTGCTGAATCTGATCCCAGCTTGCCCAATCTCAGCAACTGGAACACCGATCCGCTGCCTGCACTCCCAATCGATCAGCGCAGCCTCCTAAGACGGGGTCCTGCCAGAACTAGTTTTTTCCTCCAGACCTCCCAGCGCTGCGCAGGTAGGTCTCAACGAGATTACTGTCCCGATCTCCAGCACCCGTAAGACAGCATCTGTACTCCGGCCTGGTTGCGATCCCTGACAGCTCTAACGTGTGTCCTCCACCTTTCACTGCCCCGCTCACTCTGCTTCTCCTTGCACGAGGCTGCTGATCTCTTTCCTCTTCCTGTACCACCTCCTTCCTGTCCTCACGCAAAGGATTATGGTACATGTAGTTCAGTTTTGTCCAGCATAGTCTAACAATGTCTCTGTCTCCCTCTGGTGGCAGCAATAGTTCAATGCACCAGAATACAGTGGTTTTTAAAGCAGCGCTACACTCCCCCCCCTTAAACTCTTGGGTCCCTCCAAGGGAGTGTAACAGATACATAACATTGCAATATTTACATTAAGCAATCCATTCAAGCTCAGTAGCAGACATATAATGGGTCAGATATACATCCTCAAGCTGACTTATGTCCCTGACTACCTCAGCTAGCGTAGCAGACACTTCGGGCAGCCTTCACACAGTGGTAACAGCGTCTTCAGTGCTATGTCCCGGTGAATCGTAGGTAAGTCTCTGAGGGGGCCGGATGGAATGTTTGGACTCCGGTTCAGTCCTCTCCTGTTCGGGTGGAAGTGCCACATTTACGGGCTCGATTCTCTCATCTACAACTGGAGCAGACACCTCCTCTGAGTATGAGCCTTCCAGTGAAGGCATAGAACTGTAATCTATGGACGCATCTTCTTGAACTACAGGAATTTCCGAAGTCTCAGGTACTTCAAATCTGAATTCAGGAGCCTCAGGCCTCAGGTTACTTTCACACTGTTCAGAAACTGGAATGACTTCTTCAGGCTCAGGCGGGCACACCCAGTCCAGACAAAAACTTCCTTCTTCACGGTTCTCCTCACTTTCTTAAACAACATATGACTGCTGAGACCGAGGAACAGGCGGGTTCGGCAACGAAAGTTCATCTCCAACTGGTATCCTTACAGCTTCTCTCAAAGGCAACAGATGATTTCAATGCCAGTTCTTTAGAGGCCCGGCCTTTCCGTCCGGCCGGATTTGGTAAACTGGCAGACCAGGCAGTTGCTTGCAGACAGTGTAAACTTGAGAACTCCATCTATCTGCCAGTTTGTGCCTTGCAGAAACACCCAAGTTCTTCAACAAAACCCTATCACCGGGTTGTAGATCCTGTATACGGACTCTCAAGTCGTAGTTTTGCTTATTCCTCTGTTCTCTGCCCCCTGAAACCAACCGGGCCTGTTCAAACGCAGAAGCCATATTTTTTCGGAGTCTGTCCACATAATTTGTATGAGAGGCCACAGATGTCTGATCAAGAGATAGTCCAAGTGCCAAATCAACTGGCAGCCGAGCTTCTCTTCCAAACATGAGACGTAGGGTGAGTATCCAGTAGCGTTACTCTCCGTACTGTTATACGCATGCACCAGCGTAGCTATGTGACGACTCCAATTCTGCTTCTCTCTGTTTGACAGTGTCCCCAACATATTCAATAGAGTGCGATTAAATCTTTCCGGTTGAGCATCACCTTGGGGTGATACGGAGTAGTTCGGGTCTTTTGAATTCCTAACAGTTCCAGCAATTGCCCAACAAGTCGGCTCTCAAAGTCTCTGCCCTGATCCGAGTGGATTCTCTTTGGTAGGCCATAATGAACAAAAAACTTCTCCATCAAAACCTTTGCCACTGTAGGAGCACGTTGGTCTTTAGTAGAGAAAGCTTGGGCATAACGGGTGAAATGATCAGTCACTACTAAAATATTTCCCTGCCCACTAGCATCAGGCTCTAAGCACAGGAAATCAATGCACACCAAATCCATGGGTCCCTGACTCTGCAGGTGGCTCATTGGAGCAGTTCGGTTTGGTAGGGTTTTCCTCTGAATACACCTCAAACACGAATGGCAATAACTTTCAACTTCAGATCTCATACAAGGCCAATAAAATCGGTCTCGCATGATTTTAAAAGTTCTCTCTGCACCCAAATGTCCATGGTCATCGTGCAATGCTCTCAGCACACCTTCTCTGTGCTTGGTGGGGAGGAACAACTGTTGTGTCTCTTCAGCATTGTTCGAGGGGCCCCTTCAGTAGACCACCCCATCCAGCATCTTCAGCCGCTCCCATTCTTTGTATACCAATCGGGATCCTTCTGGGGAATTAGTCAGTAGAATTTCCCTTTGACCCGCGTTCATAGCCTTCGCTGTCAAAGCGATCAGAGGATCTCCAGCCTGATCTGCTCTCAGGTCCTGTTTCGAGAGAGTAGGTAGACTTTCATCCCTCAGCTGTGTAGGATTACAATAAAGCTCTGGAACACCCGCAGCCATAACTCCTATAGCTTCTGCTTCAACTACTCCCTTGACCCAGCGCTCTGCCCAATGACATAAGGCTTGCACCCCATCTGGAGTCAGCTGAGTCCATTCTGTAGCGTAGGGCCTTCTTGACAAAGCATCTGCATCTCGATTATTCACTCCAGGGCGATACTTAAGGCTGAACCGAAACCCTGATAAAGCAGCCAACCACCGATGTCCCGTTGCATCCAGTTTTGCAGTAGTAAGGACGTACGTAAGAGGATTGTTGTCAGTCTTTATCATCACAAAGTCGGCCCCATACAGATAATCTTTCAGCTTGACTACTACCGCCCACTTCAAAGCTAAGAACTCTAGTTTGTGGGTAGGATAGTTCTTCTCTGAAGGCGTAAGGCTTCGGCTTACATAAGTTATAGGCCTTAACAATCCATCATATTCTTGATATAAGACTCCCCCTAGACCTTCTCTGCTGGCATCCACATGCAATTCGTACAGCTTATGAGGATCAGTGTAAGCCAGGACAGGAGCTCAAGTCAGACTCTCTTTCAGCTTTCCAAAGGCACTTTTAGTCCATTCTTCTTGGATGGATTCTAGAGCCTTCCTTGGCCCTTGAACTGGCGAACTTCGATCAGGGGCCTTGGAGCCTTCTCCCACTTTTTCTTTCCGTAGGAACTTATTCAAAGGTTGAGCTATCTTAGAAAATCCTCCTACGAATCTTCGGTAATATGAGCAGAACCCCAGAAAGGATCTAAGTTCGGTAACATTCTGGGGTCTAGACCAGGAAGCTACGGCTTCCAACTTCCGAGGATCCGTCAAAACACCTTCTGCCGAAACAACATGTCCCAGGTACGTAACTGAAGGTAGACAAAACTGACACTTCTCCAGAGACAGTTTCAACCCCTCTTTATGGAGCCGCTTCAAGACCTTCTCTAACCGTTGCTCATGTTCTTCCAAAGTCTTCCCGAACACAATAATATCATCTAGATACACCAACACCTCTATCAAGATCATATCTCCGACTGTCTTCTCCATTAACCGTTGGAACGTGGCAGGAGCCCCCGTGAGGCCTTGAGGCATTCTGTTGAACTCAAAGAACCCCAGTGTGCAGATGAACGCAGGCTTCCCTTTGTCTTCAGGACGCATTGGTATCTGGTGGTACCCACTTCCATTTTGCTCCAGACAAACACTGTAGGGCATCTCCTATCCGAGGAGTAGCATATTGATCAGGAATGGTCCCCTGATTTAACGTGCGATAGTCTATACATAAACGGATAGAACCATTCTTCTTTCGAACCATCACTATGGGAGAGGCATAAGGACTCCTGGACTCTTGAATCACCTTAGTCCTCTGTAGTTCATTTAGCTGTTCTCGTAGATCATCCAAGTCTCCCAGTGGAACTCGTCTTGACCTTTCTCGAAACGGCTTATCCTCTTGTCGTCGAATGCGATGTTCAGTACTCTTAGCGCATCCCACGTCAAACTCATCCTTCGAGAACAAGTCCTTCCATTTTAGATTCTGGGACTGAAGTCGTTTCTTCCATTCAGGCGAGATGAGAGCGTCTTTAGGATAGAACCATTCAGCTGGAATCTCTTTATTCACTCCCCCCCCCTAAATCAGTAGGGGAGAGAGGTGTAACAGAAGCCACTTGTCCGATGGGCATTCGTGCTTTCAGGACCACTGGAGAATCAGACACATTACACACACTAACTGAAACTCTTCCCCGTGTCCGTTTCAAAGCTCTTGTAGAGATTATCTCAGGGATTACTTCTACTCTGGCCTCATTCCCATGACTGAGATCAATCTCCAGTACCACATAAGGACCCAGTTGTGATCCGTTCAACTTGACTGAGGCCCAGAAACTCGCCACTTCTCCTGATTACAGAACCTTCTCTGTTCCTCCCAATCTCCACAGACGCCCCACTTCAGCAGGTGCCCTCTGTTCTTCGACCATTCGTTGATAGACCGGATGTAACATCGGATGTACTCCTTTGGTAGAACCTTCTTCCATCACTATGGGAGTCAGAAGACGTCTCACCAGATCAGTATTCGTCCCCACTATCATAGAACTTCTGCTGGCCCCCGAAGGGTGAGGACACACAATGGCCAATGCATCACAACCTCCAGACTGTCCGATGACTTCGGATCCAATTTCTAGCTTCACCTGTAGATATCCATCATAGGGAAGCTTCTCAGTTCCGATACCCCAGATCTCAAGGTCCTTTAACTTCTTTAAAAGTATGTGTTTCAAGTGCTTCTCGTAGAAGTCTCGATAGATCAACGTCACTTGAGCCCCTCAGTCTAACAGAGCTTTAGTGTAGACTCCCTCTACTTGGATTGGAACGATGGGAGAAGGACTTATCAGCTGGTCAGGAAACTTGCTTGTAGCAGCAGGAGATATAGACCCAGTTCGCTGTACCCTAGCCTTCTTCCTGACTCGTGGAGGTTTTGGGTGTGCATTGCTTTCCCATGACATAGGACTGGATACTAAGGGGGTAACTCTTTCAGTCTTGGTAGGCCCAGCATTTGGCAAGGATCCGGGCCCTCTCGGCCGTTCGGTTCTGGCTTGAAATTTGGAGCGGTTTTCGACCATCGGGCACCTAGTTTGCTCCCTCACTTGGGCCCTCTGGCGTTTCCCACCTGTGACGTAGATAGCAGCCCTTCTAAGGCCTTTAGGAACTCTTCAACTATTTTCCCTTCAGGCCTTTGGTTTTTACACTGTGCTCTGAAATGACCCATTTCTCCACAACTGAAACATCTCTTCTTTGAAGACGGAGGCGCACTTGCTCGTGGTGATTCGTTTGAAGGGCCTTGGCCAGACGCCACAGCAACTCCCGTTGTCCGCATATCGGTCAGGAACTTCTGCATATCGGTCTGTGTCTCTGCCACCTTCAAAATTACCCAGCACAAATCCATGTGCGCCTGTTTCAGTTCAGCTTGAGCTTCTTGCACCTTCTTAACAGTCTTTTGTATCTCACTATAGGCCGGAATTGTTGACTCTTTTGCAGCACTCTGTGGATATAGGAACAACCAGATGATCTTGTCTGTCAACTTCGGATCCATAGGCATCCAACGAATCATCTTCAGTCTGCAAATATTCGTTATGCCTCACGGGTTGTGCGTAAGCTCTTTCTCCTCTCCTTAAGAATTTTTCTTCCAGCAGAGCCTCTTCCTCTCTAACAGCTCGATTCAGTTCCAGGTATTTCAATTCTCGGTTACCTTCTCTGGTTTTCAGCTGTAACATCACAGGATCTAGAGGTTGTGCGCCCCTCAATATCTGCTGCATTCTGATTGTATCTATTGTGGCAGGTTCGGCCACTTTCTTAAGAAGTATCTGGTGCAGAATCTTATCCAGGCGCCTCATATATTCAGTCATTTTCTCACCTTTTCGCTGGTAGGTGTGTTCTAGGGATGAGCTGTTCGGGGTTGGTCGGTTCGGAGTTCGGCCCGAACTTTGGCAGTTTGAAAGTTTGCGAACTTTGAACTTTTTAGGCGTGTTCGGTTCAAGTTCAGAAAAAAAAGAAATTTTGAAAAAAGTATAAACAATGCTTAAAAAATACTAAAAAATCTAGAAATAAAGAGACTCTTTACTGCAGAATATTATAAGCAACGGTTTATTAGATATTGAATTAAAAACTAATGTGTACGTGCAAAGATTCTTCTCACCACTAAATTACCTTTTTTTTTTCAAACGACATAACAACAACAGATGTTTTAGTCTGGTCTAATCAATTTGATACATTTTATGTAGAATGAAGGTGTGGGGTGTCTGCTTCTGTTCTGAGTGAGTGTTAATTTCCCTCCTAAAACTTCCTAATATGCTGCATTTAACTGCTGTGTGAAAAAATACAAAATTTCCTCATTGCCCGCTTTTAACAATGAGGAAGCAATGTTATTTTTCACCTCGGGATTAAACATTCACAGGGTTATTCAGAGAGCGGTGAAAAGCAGGAGAATAACTGGAGAAATGAAAATTCTAGGTCAAAATAGCCAAACCATAAAAATTCTCCCATTTATCTCACTTTCCGAATTGGCTATTTGGTCTAGATTGTTCTCTTCTCCTGCCAGTTCTCCTGGCTTTCACCTGTCTCTCAGGGTTGTTCAGAGAAAGGTGAAAACCAGGAGAATGGCAGGAAAAGAGAACAATCTGGACCAAATAGCCGATTTGGAAAGTGAGATAAGGCTAGGGTCAGACTAACGCATTTTTCACAGTGACTGTCAAAAAGTGCGTCCGAAAGCATTGCCGTATTTTTTCACGGAATGCGCGAAAACTGTCATACGATGCGCATTTTTGTGCGTTATTTTTTACGGATCCAAACCAGTAAACTTTGGGTGTCTGGACGTTATGTTGGCCGGACAAGAGCAGGGTCTGACGTCTCCAAATCACGCACAGTGGACGCAGCGTACTCTGTACGTCCGTACTAGCGGTTCTGCGTTCTCGAAAAAATGCGTTCATTTTCCACTTGCGTTGTGCAGCCGGACTTTCGTGCGACCGTACTTCGTATATTGGCCGTCATTTGCTGCTAGTGCGGCCGTGATTAAGTGCGCCTAAACGCACGTTAAAAATTCGCTAGTCTGACCGTAGCCTAAATGGGAGAATTTTTCTGGTTTGGCTATTTTGACCTAGAATTATCCATTCTCCAGTCATTCTCCTGCTCTTCACCACTCTCTGAATAACCCTGACAGGGTTATTCAGAGAAAGGTGAAACTCAGGAGAATGACTGAAGAGAAAATTCTAGGTCAAAATAGCCAAACCAGAAAAATTCTCCCATTTATCTCACTTTCCAAATTGGCTATTTGGTCTAGAATTTTCCATTCTCCTGCTTTTCACCGCCAAAAAATCAGTAAACTTATTCTGCGTGTCTGAAAATGTCTCCTCTTTTCATACAGACTGCCGCCCCAAGCAGTTGTTTATGGATAGATTAAAGGAAAAGCATTTACCGTCATTTGAAATGTCATTTTTTTGTTTTTAAGTGTTTCTATACATCCTAGAAATCCGCCACTTCACGGGCAGGTTATGGGGACCTCCTAGGCACGATATTTGAAGGAATTTTTCGTTTTTATTTTTAACCCTTATTTCATGGAAAACTCACTGTCCCTTTAACCACTTCAATGCTAAGGACGCGCTCAGCGCGTCCTCAGCATTACCGCTGGTGTGCTGAGGACGCGCTGAGCGCGTCCTCACATTGGGGTCAGCGTTCGGCCGGGTTCCGGCCGATCGCTGGCCCCTCCGGTGCGGGCTGACATCCTGGATGTCAGCCCGGCATCCGGACCAGCAGCCGCCATTATTAGGTGTCATCGCGGGGGCGCGATGACACCTAATTCAGGCGCCCCCCCCGCATGTGCGGAGGAGGCGCCTGAAAGGGAGGGGGGGAGGTCCTTCGGACCTCTCTCCCTCCCGATCGGCGGCACACAGGGGGTTAACCCAGGCATCATTTGGAAGGGCACAGCCTGCCCTTCCAAATGATGCCTGGCATTAACCCCTGGGGAGCTGGATCGCAAATCGGCGCTGAAAAGCGCCGATTCGCGATCCTTCCCGGGAGCTGGCCGACATCTTGGATGTCGGCCAAGCTTCCGGGAACTCCCCCAGAGGACTGGCGTCATCGTGCGCAGCACGATGACGCCAGTCCTACAGTTAACCCCTAACTGCCACCAAGTGTGGAGATAGGAGTTCCAATGAACTCCCTATCTCCTGATCCGTGGCAGCTAGGGGTTAAATTTTGATATCGTTGGATCGGCCAGAGCATGGCCGTTCCAACGATACCAAACATGAAAGTTAAAAATGTTGTAAAAAAAAAAAAAAAAAATTAAAATAAATAAATAAAAAAAAAAAAAATAAAATAAATAAATAAAAAAAAAAATAAACACTTTTTTTTCTTTTTTTGGGTTTGTTAATGCAGCAATATTGTTCCCATTTCAATTATAATGTGAACAATGATGCTGCACTAACGATTTTTGTATGCGGTGCGTTTGTTAAAAATAGTGTCATTTTCCCCAAAAAAAATGTAACGAGACCCCATCTCTAATTTTTTTAACAAGCGCACCCCATACAAAATATAACCGCAATTGCTCGCATGTTAAAATGTGGAAAAAAACACTTTACACGTTGTAAATTATTGAAAATACATATTTTATTGCATTTTTTGTTATAATATACAGACATGACATAACGTATACATATAATAATGACATATTATGAATCTACCGAGTCTGACGGAAAGAACGATATATAATATGTCGGTGTCATATACTAAAATAAGCCTTAAAAACACGTTTAAACATGATGCGCAAAACAGGTAAAAAATGACCTCAGCACAGGGGCGGGAAAAGCCTCAGCAGCGAAAGGGTTAAAAACGTTTTTTTTTTAATTTTTGTCCTTGTTTCCTGACCCCCAGGACACTACCCGGACCCCCATACACCTTTTATGGCAAATATCTAGCATATATGCCCTCTTGGAGGGCACTCTAAAAACCGAATTTTCAGCCCCATTGACTTGCATTGAGTTCGAGTTCGGGTTCGGATCCGAATATATGGAAAGTTCAGGCCCGAACCGAACTCGGGGGGTGTTCGGCTCATCCCTAGTGTACCTCACTGGTACATGAGCTCAGCAGCCTTTTCTGATCGCCCAAAGACTTCCTGTAATATGTTAAGGTAATCTAAAGCAGTACAGTCTTGCTTACTCAACTTCAGGTTTCTGACAGCCTCTGACGCAGGTCCCTTTAGGCTCTCAGTAATCCTTTGCTTCTTCTACGCTTCAGGGATGTCCCACTCATCCAGAGCCTGCATCGCCTGTTCTACCCATTCGTCTAAGGTTTCTTCTCCCGCTGGAGTTGGTACGTTTCCTGTAAAATTCCTCAACCGTCGATAACCAAAGTTAGTGTGTGAAGGGCTTGTTCTTTGACATTTAGCCAGCAAATCTCCGATAGCCACTATAAATTCAGGCCCGATCATGGCCAGTGGACTGGGCGCGGGAACATTCGCGGGATCGCCACGTGGCGCACTTGGCTGAATCAGTTGAACTTCCACATCGTCGGTCAGCTATACACTCGCGCCCTGAAAACACACTGGAACACCCTTTCTCCACTCAAAAAGAACATATGTGTGAGAAGTATCTGGGTTCGCTTTAATGTCCAGAATTAACCTCCGATGATCTGGTGTCAGCACGGCCACGGCCCGGCGAATCTGATCTTTGGCCCAAGTGTCTGCAGGAATGTCCATGACTATGCTTAACCCTATCTGGCTATTTTGCTCCTCACACTATTTGGCAGCAGTGTCTGGATCCATAATTAACCCTTTAATTGCGGTATCCACAGAGACTGGAATCTCGACGAGCCCCCACATGTAGCGCTCACTCCCGGAGGAGCCGCTGAATAAACCTCGGGTTAGTCTCACCGCACTAGGGAATAAATATACACCAGCACTGTTGTGGATTTTTATATATTATATTCTTTACTCATCCCAATAAAGCAGTATATATTACGCATATACGGTATTTGAATGACAAGAATTCGTAACGCAGGAAAAACACTTAGCGGTAAAAGAAACGGTTAACTCCTTCAGTTCTGGAGTGTAAGTCCCATGAGTAATAGCTCAAAAAATATATATGTGTGTTGTCTCGGGTACCCGGGTACTGTGTTCAACTGGCCAGTGAATGAAACAAAACAATCTTCGACTAGTCATCGTTGGGGCCCTGTGAATTTAAACAATATTGCAGCGTGCGTTTCTGTATTGGAACTGCGGCCTGGAGGCCTCTCACCAATCCGATGAACGAAACTGTCCAGCTCTCGATACCTCGGCCACAAGATCTTCTCCGCTGTGTACTGGGACTCGGTGCTGCTGAATCTGCTCCCAGCTTGCCCAATCTCCGCAACTTTAACACCGATCCGCTGCCTGAACTCCCAGTCGATCAGCGCAGCCTCCTAACACGGGGTCCTGCCCAAACTAGCTTTTTCCTCCAGACCTCTCAGCGCTGCGCAGGTAGGTCTCAACGCGATTACTGTCCCGATCTCCGGCACCCGTAAGACAGCATCTGTACTCCGGCCTGGTTGCGATCCCTGACAGCTCTAACGTGTGTCCTCCACATTTCACTGCTCCGCTCACTCTGCTTCTCCTTGCACGAGGCTGCTGATCTCTTTCCTCTTCCTGTACCACCTCCTTCCTGTCCTCACGCAAAGGATGATGGTACATGTAGTTCAGTTTTGTCCAGCATAGTCTAACAATGTCTCTGTCTCCCTCTGGTGGCAGCAATAGTTCAATGCACCAGAATACAGTGGTTTTTAAAGCAGCGCTACAATACATTATAAAGCACAATGCAGAATGGCACCGGCTATAGATAACTACAAATCCCAGCAATAATACATTATACAGCACAATGCAGAATGACACCAGCTAGAGAGGACATTGTGGATATACATACACCTACCCACAGACCTCAGACCATATATACACATATGCACATGGGGAGGTGGCATGTGGACAATCTCAACTAAATCCCCCCCCCCCATTTGGCAGATCCCTCCAGAAGAAATGTTGAACCTGACAGAGCAGAGAATACATATATTATTCTCTGCTCTATCTGGTTCAACATTTCTTCTGGAGGGATCAGCCAAATGGGGGGGGGGCAATTAGTTGCCAAAATGTGCGTGTAATACAAGTCTGGATATAAATATTTATAAGAATACAGATATATATCTTATATATATATATCATGCCTGCCGTTACCTACCCCTATAAATTTGCTAAAAATATACACACAAAAAAAACACTGCCTGAGACCTCGCGCAGCCCACATGCCACCCCCCTCTACCTGGCTGAATGTATCTAATATATATAATTAAATACATTCAGCCAGGTAGAGAAAGAAAAAAAAAGTTTTATTATATGTTCCCGGGGACATTTAAAAATGTCCTCGGATTTTATTTTTTTTAGAAATGTGTTGACTTACCTTAGCCTGGTGGTCAGTGGGGGCTCCCTGGATCCTGGTGGGGGCTGGGGGGGGTCTGCCATGGCCACAGGTGCAGTGGCTCCCTGTCTGTCTCTGCCACATGCACCCAGGCGGCTAGTCCGCACAGTCACAGCTCTGTCATCCGGCGGCCACACGCTCTTTGCTTCTCAAGGGGATCCTTGGGAGGCCCCTGCAGGCTGCCATCTACAGTGCCTTATTAGAGGGCTGTGTCTGCCTGATGTTTTAGTAACAAGAATGTTTTATCCCATTTATTTTACTGAGAGGGTGGTGGATACATGGCACAGCCTTCCAGTTGAAGTGGTAGAGGCCAAAACAGTAATTGAATTTAAGCAAGCATGGGATAGGCATAAGGCTATCCTAAACAAAAGATAAATCCAGGTAAAGTATCCATGTAATTGGGCGACTAGATGGGCCGAAAGGTTCTTATCTGCCGACATTTTTCTATGTTTCTATGTTTCTATAGGCTTCAATGTTAAAAATATTCCCGTTTTAATTCAATATCTAATAAACCGTTGCTTATAATATTCTGCAGTAAAGAGTCTCTTTATTTCTAGATTTTTTAGTATTTTTAAAGCATTGTTATACTTTTTTCCAATTTTTTTTCGAACTTTTGGCGAACATCTCAAAAAGTTCGAAGTTCGCGAACTTTCAAACTGCCAATGTTTGAATCGAACTCCGAACTGATCGAACCGAACAGCTCATCCCTAGTGGGAAGGTGGAATTCTCTTTGAATTTCTGCCAGGCGAACACTTGCTGGGAATGACCGTCTGAAGTGGCTGCAGACTTTTCTGGCCTGGCTGAGAAGCTCTGCCAGCCCTGGGTACCTGGTTAAGAAACGCTGTACCACCAGATTTAGGATGTGTGCTAGAAAACACAAGTGTGTGTGATCACACAGAATGATAATACGTATCTTTGTGGAGTAACTCTCTCCCCCAGCGTCTCTTTGTAACGTTGGGGGCTTCCAGCCCTACCTGTGTGCTTGAGGGCAGCATGTCTGATGCTGCTCGCTGACCAATGCCCGGTTTAAATGGAGACAGGCAGGGAGGTGGTTGCATGAGGCGCGGCTTGAGTGGGGGCGTGGTCTGGTGAAGGTCTTTAAAAACCCTCAGTGTATTCTCAGCAGTTGCCAGATCGTGGTTATCCATACCTGAGCTCCTTGTACCTGACTGCTATATTGAATTAACCCGTTATTGACCTCTGCTTGTTTTCTGACTATTCTGCCTTCTGTTGCCCTAGACCATTTTCTTGTACTACGCTACTGCTCTGATATCGACCCGGCTATTCCATTTGACCATTCTGATCTCTGTATTCCTGATTCTGGCTCGGCTGACTACTCCCCGTGTTGTTAACCCTTTCTGTCTAGCTAGTTTACCTGGCCAATTCTAAGGACCAGACAGTTAGAGAACATTCACGGCTACTCTGTTGGTAGCTTCTGGGCTCTGTGGAGTGTTGGGCGTTAAGTACTGCATGGTGGGATCTGGGAACCGTGACACTCTTCCCAATGGCGCCGCAAATATAGTAAATAAAACGAAAAAGTTGGGGAAAGAGTTCTAAAGAGAAACAAGAGAGCATATCATGGTGCAGTATATCGTTCAAATCGGGTATATGGGAGCCCCCTTTTTATAGATTGCACTCACAAGATGTATAAAAATAATGCGCATATAACTTAGTTACCACTCCCTCGGATAAGTACAGCCAGACCAAGCACCCTGCCGTCACAGGAGATGTAAGCCAAAAGCCGGTTCCAGTAGTGGTATAAAAAGATTTCATTTTAAAATCTAAAAGCCAACGCGTTTCGTCCAGTCATACAATGGACTTCATCAGGGCAAAGATAAGTAATACATACAGATCCCAAAATACATTTAAATAATATCCCCAATTAAAAACAGCCGCCTGATTTCAATCATGCAGTTCACAACCGGTGTTTGTTGGAGGTAACTTCCGGACCACCATCTTCAATATCCGGTATTGCTGCAGAGACCATCCAGAAAACGGCGCTCGCGAAAGACGTCACATCCACTTTCCTTGGGAGTCCGTTACTAAAAGCAGTTTCTGGACCTCCATCCTCAGCATCCGGTATTGCTGCAGAGACCTTTCGAGAATGACGCACTCAGGAAGCATCCGGTTTCCTTAGGAGACTATCACCGGAAATTGCATCGCGGCAGAGTGAATGGCAAAGCGGAAATGGGGATCCTCAAAGATGTAGCGTTTCTGGGATTAGTAGTTCAGCTGACACTGACGGAATTGAAACTATGTCAGAAAACAATTTACGCAAATCCAGAGTTCATTTAAACAGTATCTTACTCAAAAATACAGTACACAAAAACAACAACGATACAACAGTCACAGAGAGCGGCGTGACGCAGAGGAAGAAAGTCACAGGCAGCCTTTAATATCCATGTCTACATTAAGACCTCCCCTTTTCCATGTGCCTATCCTATGTATCCACTCCGTCTCTCTCCTAGCTAATGCTTTAAGATGGTCACCTCCTCTCCAATCTTTGATAACCAAATCATGGTACATGCATCAACTTACCCAGGCGTAGGGCGGAGAGAAGGTTGCTGCCATTATCACAGACGACCATTCCCAGCTGAAGCTGGCGTGGTGTTAACCATCTCTGCACCTGCCCCTGCAGAGCTGACAGAATTTCTGGCCTGATGTGGCTCCTGTCCCCTAAACAAACCAGCTCAAGCACAGTATGGCATCTTTTTGCTTTAGCCATTGTGTAGCCCCTGCCACTTAAACTCGGTTTAGCTGCCACTTTTCCAGAGACCGTGAAGGAGGAGGAAGAGGGCGAGGTGGTGGTGGAGCAGACAGATCTCATACAAAGGTCAACAAAAAACAAAAAAACAAACAAGTGAGGCCAATAGGTACTATGTTAAAGGATTGAACCTTGAGGACTAGTATACACATAAAAAGAAAGAATCTGAACAATAGTTCAGATGTAGTACCTTAAATAAATCGTGTGAGGCTTCAAACCTCTTTTCCTAACTCAATTTTATTGGACACACGTGACATAAAAGACCATACGTTTAAAAGACATGAACAGAGTGATGTTAGGCAATGTACTAATGGCTCAATTAAATAGAATGTCTCTATAAGATCCAATCTATAACTAATTAATTGATGGATGTGGATCAAGAGAGCAACCGTTACACCAAATTACTTAGCCAACAGTGGAACCTGTTAAAAATCTATCTGATTCGATAATAATGTGCAGCCGTTAGACCGATTAGAACGAATCATTAACCGATAGTGAAACCTAAATCACAAGGATGCACTTATGGGTACAATGAATAACCTTGTCCAGAAGGAATATAATAAATCAAACAGAAATCCACTGAAAATATAAATCGTATGATGTTAGAGTGGATGAGTATCTTAACATATAAGAAATAATGTCCGACGGACTACATTATAGGACCACTAACACCTATAAACGGCCATAGCTCTTAAATCAACCATTCCTGAATCAACTGAGGCGTAAATAACGATAATTGATGAAAAAATAGTAAAAGTAAATAGTAACTGATGGATATAATTCAGTTAGAGAGACAATTGACTCAATGATTACTTCTCATGGACCATAATTAACAAATTAGATAATTCTAATTCTGTTGTGGTCAATAAATAGGATTATAATGCAGATAACGATGCAGATATGGCCGCTGCAGTGCTCGTATAATTAGGTATCTTAATGCTGATAATTAATTGATAGATATGGATCAAGAAGGCAGCCGTTACACCAAATTGCTTAGCCAACGGTGGAACCTGTTGAAAATCTGTTTGCTTCAATAATTTGAACAATAATGTGCAGCTGTTAGACCGAATAGAACAAATCATTAACCGATAGTGAACCTAAATCACAAGGATGCACTCATGGGTACAATGAATAACCTTGTCCAGAAAGAATATAATAAATCAAAAAGAAATCCACTGAAAAATATAAATCGTATGATGTTAGAGTAGATGGGTATCTTAACATATAGGAAATAATGTCCGATGGACTACATTATAGGACCACTAACACCTGTAAACGGCCATAGCTCTTAAATCAACCATTCCTGATTCGACTGAGGCGTAAATAACGATAAACAATAGCTGATGGATATAATTCAGTTGGAGAGACAATTGACTCAATGATTACTCCTCATGGATCATAATTAACAAAATAGATAATTCTAATTCTGTTGTGGTCAGTAAATAAGATTATAATACAGATAACGACGCAGATATGGCCGCTGCAATGCTCGTATAATTAGGAATCTTAATACTGATAATAAATAGAATGTCGTACCAATTAGATCTTAATCATCTAAGTCTAGATAAGTTAACGTAAACTGTTTAATACAGAATACCAGAATTAAAGAGTATTTCACTAGATGTTCATTAGAGATACAGATGCTTGCAACGTTGTAATCAGAAATTAGAAAATAACTGGGGTGGAGCGTTAAAATTCACAGGGAACAAATAAGCTTCACAGTCATTCCATACTGTCAGGATTCCTCCCTTACCGGCGGTATAAGCCCTGTAGCGGTGCCTCCTGCGGGTCCCCGAGAGGTGACTGTGCGGCATGGCGAGGCGTTGGCGCTGCCACGTGTCGGCGCGCAGGCCGGAGCCTCCTTCGCCGCCGGAGAAGACCTTCCGCGCATGCGCATGGTCCCGAGCGGCCTTATGGGCATGGAGAGATGCCGGCGCAGACAGATGACGTCGGCGCTATCCCCGGCTGCCTAAATGAGACACCCTATAAAGGAGACATCAGTGGGGTAAGTCGAGGCTCTAATATTTTGTATATATGCTGAGCTAATTTCCTTCCTTATTATCTGTGATTCCTTGAATGCTGATTGATTCCCCTTGTTGACGACCTATTGCCTGGATACGACTTACGCACCGAACTCTGCCTGCCTCACGACCTTATTGCCTGAATATGACTTATACACCGGACTCTGCCTGCCTCACGACCTTATTGCCTGAATATGACTTATACACCGGACTCTGCCTGCCTCACGACCTTATTGCCTGGATACGACTTATACGCAGAACCCTGCCAGCCCATGACCTATGCTACTCACATCGACCATTCTTAACGGGGTAATTATTGAGAGATATACATAAATCAAGTCGTCTGGTATAATATTCATAAGAACGATCTACCACCTGATCTACTACGAACCTGACGCCACTGGTACCAGCAGACAGGTAGCGTTATATATCATTCCTCCTGACTCTGATACTCGCTACGTACAGGCAAGATTGCTACATAGTGGTTCCTCCTATACCTATTATCATCTAAGACACTTTTCTTGGTCGATTCAAGACATAATATTAGAGCTGGCCATCAACTCCGTGAATGCAGACTGAAACCGCGGAACCTCACCGGTAAGCCTATGACTCCTGTAAAATGCTTTACGAAGTACTGTGTACTTGGTACATCGGGTGAACATCTTACTATTAATATATCGTTACAGTGGCAGGATCACACGGCGGACCTGACTGCGTTGATTGATTCAGGAGCTAGTCAGAATTTTATTGATATATCACTAATACAAAAACTGAAAATTCTGTATAGAAAGAAACGCTATCCCTTTTCTGTCTCATTATTGGACGGTACTCTCATTAGTTCCGGACTCGTGACACAAGAGACAGAAATCATTACCATGAACATAGGAGTAAGACACCATGAAGAGATAATATTCGATATAGTCAAAACCCCCACCTTTCCTGTGATTCTCGGTATCGATTGGTTACGACTTCATAATCCTAGTATAGACTGGATAAGAGCTACATTGACCTATTCTTCAGCACATTGTATAACCAAATGTATACATCCACTCCCGCAAATAAAAAAGGGATACAATGCTTTATTGGTTTTTGTAATTTTTATAGGAAATTTATCAAAGATTTCTCCAGGATAATTAAACCGTTGACATATCCAACCAAACAATCCATACCATTCAAATGGTCGGTAGCCGCTAACGACGCCTTCTGTTATCTAAAACATTTATTCTCTACAGCCCCCATACTAAGCATGCCAGATACCATGAAACCCTTCATCCTCGAAACTGATGCATCGGATACCGCCCTTGGCGCCATACTATCGCAAGTACAAGGAGAAAATCAGAATCTACACCCTATCGCCTTCTATTCAAGAACCTTAACTCCAGCTGAAATTAACTACGACGTTGGGGACAAAGAACTCCTCGCAATAAAAGATGCCCTCGAAGAATGGTGCCATCTCCTTGAAGGTACAATCCACCACATAACAATATATACCGATCACAAAAATTTAGAGTATCTAAGACAAGCAAAGAGGCTGAAGCCTAGGCAAGCCAGATGGGCTCTCTTCTTTTCTAGATTCGTCTTTAACATAACATATAGACCAGGAAAAAGGAACGGTAAAGCTGACGCTCTATCCAGAAGTATAGAATCCAGACAGAAATCCGAAATATCCTACGTATTACCGAGGAACTGTTTTCTCAATGCAACATTACCATTATGGGACATTATCAGAAAGTATTCCAAAATAAACGACCAGACGACTCTACTACAACCAAAAAATGTATTGTTCTACAGAGAGAAGAAGATATACGTTCCCCCTGAAGCAAAGAATAGTATATTAAACCATTTCCATGATTCGCCCCTAGGAGGTCACGCCGGAATATACAAAACGAAGGAAAGTATAGCACGTTTATTCTGGTGGCCTGGAATATCAAGAGATATAGAAGAGTACGTTACTCATTGTACAGTATGTATAAGATCCAAAGATGATAAAAAGAAACCGCAGGGTCTACTACAACCACTTAAAATACCAGAAGCCCCTTGGCAAGATATTTCTATGGATTTCATAGTAGACCTCCCACCATAACGGACATACAACCATACTAGTAGTAGTAGATCGCTTCTCCAAGATGAGCCATTTCATAGCCACTAAAACCATCCCTTCTGCTAAAGATACTGCTATGATCTTCATTAAAGAAATATTTTGTCTGCACGGCTTACCTGAAACCATAGTAACAGATAGAGGTACCCAATTTACTGCTAAGTTTTGGCTGGAATTCTGTAAAGGTCTACACATAAAACGGTCTTTGTCTACCGCCTACCACCCCCGGGCTAATGGACAGACTGAACATACTAACGCTACCTTGGAACAATACCTCCGCTGTTTCGTGACCTACCTACAATCCGACTGGAATGATCTACTACCCATAGCCGAATTCGTCTACAATAACCAGATCCATAAATCAACGTCTATGACCCCTTTCTTTATCAATACCGGAAGACACCCCTCAATGTTACCAGGTTCTTCGCTCTATACCCCCTGTCCTGCAGCAAATGATAGATTGCAATCCATTTCCAGAATCACGGAGAAGGTTAAGAGAATGCTACAGAGAGCCCAATGGAGATGCAAAATATATGCTGATCGTAAAAGAACGCCTGCTCCGTTATACGAAGAAGGTCACCGAGTGTGGCTATCTACCCGATACATTAAATTGAACTGTCCTTCGAAGAAATTGGGCCCCCGATTTCTTGGGCCTTATGAGATAGAAACCATCCTCTCTCCTACGACGGTTCGCCTACGGCTACCGGCCTCTCTGAAAATTCATCCCGTATTCCATGTCTCAGTGATTAAACCTCAGACTACAGATCCTTTCGTTCATCGTACTCTCCCCCCTCCGGGTCCGATAAGCGCCCTTGATAACGAAGTTTACGAAGTATCAAAAATTATGGACTCTCGTATGTATCGTAGAAAGCTTCAGTATCTAATCCATTGGAAGGGTTATGATCCCGTCGATGACTCTTGGATATCAGCGTTGGATGTCGATGCTCCGTCCCTAGTGCGCCGTTTTCATGCGGCTCACCCTGATCGCCCACGGAGTGGTCGCCTTGTGAGGGGGTTATGTCAGGATTCCTCCCTTACCGGCGGTATAAGCCCTGTAGCGGCGCCTCCTGCGAGTCCCCGAGAGGTGACTGTGTGGCATAGCGAGGCGTTGGCGCTGCCACGTGTCGGCGCGCAGGCCGGAGCCTCCTTCGCCGCCGGAGAAGACCTTCCGCGCATGCGCATGGTCCCAAGCGGCCTTATGGGCATGGAGAGATGCCGGCGCAGACAGATGACGTCGGCGCTATCCCCGGCTGCCTAAATGAGACACCCTATAAAGGAGACATCAGTGGGATAAGTCGAGGCTCTAATATTTTGTATATATGCTGAGCTAATTTCCTTCCTTATTATCTGTGATTCCTTGAATGCTGATTGATTCCCCTTGTTGACGACCTATTGCCTGGATACGACTTACGCACCGAACTCTGCCTGCCTCACGACCTTATTGCCTGAATACGACTTATACACCGGACTCTGCCTGCCTCACGACCTTATTGCCTGGATACGACTTATACGCAGAACCCTGCCAGCCCATGACCTATGCTACTCACATCGACCATTTTAACGGGGTAATTATTGAGAGATATACATAAATCAAGTCGTCTGGTATAATATTCATAAGAACGATCTACCACCTGATCTACTACGAACCTGACGCCACTGGTACCAGCAGACAGGTAGCGTTATATATCATTCCTCCTGACTCTGATACTCGCTACGTACAGGCAAGATTGCTACATAGTGGTTCCTCCTATACCTATTATCATCTAAGACACTTTTCTTGGTCGATTCAAGACATAATATTAGAGCTGGCCATCAACTCCGTGAATGCAGACTGAAACCGCGGAACCTCACCGGTAAGCCTATGACTCCTGTAAAATGCTTTACGAAGTACTGTGTACTTGGTACATCGGGTGAACATCTTACTATTAATATATCGTTACAGTGGCAGGATCACACGGCGGACCTGACTGCGTTGATTGATTCAGGAGCTAGTCAGAATTTTATTGATATATCACTAATACAAAAACTGAAAATTCTGTATAGAAAGAAACGCTATCCCTTTTCTGTCTCATTATTGGACGGTACTCTCATTAGTTCCGGACTCGTGACACAAGAGACAGAAATCATTACCATGAACATATAATATTCATAAGAACGATCTACCACCTGATCTACTACGAACCTGACGCCACTGGTACCAGCAGACAGGTAGCGTTATATATCATTCCTCCTGACTCTGATACTCGCTACGCACAGGCAAGATTGCTACATAGTGGTTCCTCCTATACCTATTATCATCTAAGACACTTTTCTTGGTCGATTCCTGACACATACAATTTGAAGTACGTGGAATAATTATACTTGTTTGATAACTAATATTGTGATCAAGGTCATGATTGAAGGTTTACAGATTTCGATGTAACAGGTTGTCTTAATCATTGGATCCAAAAGAAACCAATAAGTGTAAAATTACTTTCCCTCTTAGTCTTATAAACCATAGATACAAAATGTCTCAGTTATGATAATATAGCATCGAAGTTCTCCACATATCATTTAAACAATTGTCATTCAGACCCAGCATTTTGCCCTGTTGGAAGCATTGTACATATAGTCAGCAAAAGGAAAAGGGAGCAGAGATAGAATAAATCATGATTCCCATAGTTCCTGACAATCTCATACAAAACCACAGTATCCTTTTAAATAATTACCTTTTAAATAATACAAATTATTTTAGCACGATGCCCAGACAAACTGGGCTGCTAGGCAATCCACTAGACTATATTATGGTAGAGACCATCAGAGAAGTCAATCATTTAAATCGCCAATAGACACAAAGTCAATCATTTAAATCGCCAATAGACACAAAGCCAAGCTGGGATTGTACCCAGAAAAAACTGTTAAAACATAATTAATTGTACTGCTCAACGCGTTTCGAGGGTTAAGACCCTCTTCATCAGGAGCGAATTTACTTAGTGTGCCCCTCATCAACCATCTAATTTTATACTATTTGATCCTCCCTACAGGTCACCGGTATCTTGTGTTCCCTGATTAGGGATGTTCACTGATAGGATGCGTGCGTGTCACCGCAATTCAATGCGTGTGCGTTCCATATCCAATCACTGGAACGCATCTCCATTTTTACTGCGCATGCGCAGGAGGTGGATCTGTTGTAGCCAACATAATGACGGCTATTATTTTCCACATTTCATTGTATCTCCTTGTACATCCTATATAGGAATGTTAGATCCATCCTTCACTACAGTTTGTTCCATATGTGCTCAAATTAAAAGAAATAACTTATTGTCATTAATTTATGAAATAGATCGATTTAACCAATCATTAATCTATTCATTATGTTTGTCACAGTTTGTCAAAAAGCATTATCAAGAATGGGACGATCTAAACATTGTCCACAACATGGATTGTATAATCAGTGAGTTGATCTAATTAACGATGTTTCTATAGCTTAAAGAGATGATATGTAAGTCAATGATTCGATCTCATAAGAACCTTATTGAATTTATTACACATATAGAACTAGTGGAAAAGATGGCTAGGGATCATATAGTCTAGATGGTGATATGGGTAAATTGAATAACTATTAAATATAGAAAGAAAATTAGATATTAGGAAAGGAGAATAATTAACTGTATTATCCATATGATCTCATACAAGCAGCTTTCTGGAGGTGTGGTGGATAAACAAGCTCCAGCACAAAGCTCCATCTTAGATCCCTCCCAGCTGCAATCAGAGTTACCCAGTGTGCCATGAAGGAAATGTAACGACCCTGTCCATGCTTGCTGGACCACGTGTCTAAAGTCACATGCACCTTGCTGCTGACTGCCTTTCCCAATGACTCCATAACATTGTCTTCCACGTGCTGGTATAGTGCTGGAATGGCCTTCCATGAAAAGTAATGGCGTTTTGGAACCTGCCACTGTAGTACAGCACATTCAGCAAATTCATGGAAGGAAGCAGAGTCCACCAGCTGGAAAGGCAGCAGCTGCAATGCGAGTAATTTTGCTAAACTGGCATTTAGTTGCTGTGCTTGGGGATGGTTGGGACTATATTTTTCTTACGCTGCAGCAGCTGGGGCAACGTAATCTAACTGCGTAAATCCTCAGCTGATGGGATGCTGTCACATTGTGAGGAAGGACCTGGTACATCCATTACTGTAGCATCATCCCTGTCAGTGGAAGTTGGAGTCAATGACATGGCAGGACATATAGTGGGGGTAGAGACAGGTGAGGAGGACCTATGCAAAGTTTTGCGCCAATGGGATGCGTGGCAGGTGGTCATATGTTGCCTCAAGCAAGTGGTACCCAAGCATCCGGTGTCTTTCCCACGCTTGAGCCTCATCTGACATAGATTACAAATAGCAACGGTACGGTCTGCTGCACATTTCTTAAAGAACTCCCAGACAGCAGAGTTCCTGGATGTGTGCTTTGAGACAACAGTGCTCTGCACCTGAGCAGCTCTGACATCTGATGCCTTGGACTGGCAGTGGCTAGTGCTACGGTTGGTCAAAGAGAACGTTGTGCCTCGTGTTTGTTGGGGCTCCTCCTCCTCCCTTGACTCCTCTGTTTGATCAGGCACCCAGGTGGAGTCAGTGACCTCATCATCATTGTCATCACCCCCTATCTCCTCGTCACTAGAGCCAACTTGACAGTATGCTGCAGCTGCTGGGGCAACATGAGTGGCAGTTATTTGTGCGTCACTGGCACCCCGTTCCTCTAGGTTGATTATACTCCCTTCCTCAACCTCAGAGATTGAATCAGAGCACTGTACTTGCTGCGCATCTTCAAGCAGCATGTCACTGTCATTGTAGTCAAACAATACAGCTGACTCCTCCGTGTGTGATAGTGAGGCTACGGCAGGAGTAGCTGTGGACATGGAGGCTGCATTAGATGCTTTGTCAGCTAAGGTGGACTGTAAAGCACTACAAGCCTGGCTGGCAGAGGACTGGGAGGATGAGGATGGCCTGGATAGCCAATCCACCACATCCTCTGTATGTTGCTGCTGCTTAAGATGGCCAGCACCAGTTAGAAAGGACAAGCATGCCCCTGTAGGGGATGCACCACGTCCACCACGACCAGAGGCACAGCCTCCCGACACAGAGGCTGCTTGCCCTCTTATCTGTGCCTGGGAGCGTCTGCCTGTCCTTTTTGGTCTTTCTGACATGGTGAGTGATATATAGATTAAAGATATACAGAACTCTGATTCAACTCTGTTATAAAGATTAAAGATTTCCAGAACTCTGGTATAACTCAGTGTGACACCCTGATAGCTGGCAGCCAGTGACAAGACACATATTACAATTCCCAGAAACCTCCTATAAATCAGTGAGACCCCCTGATAGGACCCCCTGACAGCTGGCAAAAGTGACAAGACACAGGTTACAATTCATAGAAATCTGCTAGAAGTATGTGGGACCCCCTGATAGCTGGCAGTGAGAAGACACAGATTGCAATTCCCAGAAACCTCCCATATGTCAGTGAGACCCTCTGATGGGTGGCAGTGAGAACACACAGATTAGAACAATTCCCAGATATTTTGTATAAATGACTGAACCCCAAAATAGTTGGTGGCAGTGAGAACACACAGATTACCACAATTCCCAGATATCTTCTAGAAGTGAGACCCCCACAATTGCTGGTGGCAGTGAGAACACAAAGATTAGAACAATTCCCAGATATTTTGTAGAAATTAGACCCCCCCAATAGCTGCTGGCAGACTGGCAGTGAGAACACACACTATCAATCTCCTCTCAAAAAACACATGCTGGGACTGCAAGGGACGCCTTATATAGTGTGCTGCGGGACTTAGCTCTGTGAGCCCATGATTGGGCAAAATTTGCCCAATCAGGACTCTGAGCCATGATTGGCATAGTCTTGCACCTGTCTTGCACCTAAACTGTGGTCAGGTGCAAGGCTGTAGCCAATTACAAGCTTCAGGCCAGTGGAAAAGTGCATTGTGGTCCATTGTGGTGAATTGTGGGCGAACATGCAGCGAACACGCGGAAATGTTCGTAGTTCGCGAACATGCGAACGTGCAATGTTCGAATCGAACTCTGAACCGATCGAACCGAACAGCTCATCCCTACTATGTACGTCCGCGGGTCTAAAGGAGACCAGTGGGCAGGACGTACATAGTACGTCAGCGGTCCTTAAGGGGTTAAGGTGCACAGGATCAATACATATGCGTTCCGTGCCATCCTTCTTTACTGCAGCTGCCACGGCAGACACCCAAGGGGTAGCCTCCTCCACTGGGGCGATGATGCCCAGTCTAATCATCCTTTCCAGTTCGGGGGGCACACACTGTCGGGTGCACAGATTCATCCAGGCGCATGTGATACGTGACTGGAAGCTTGCCAGTAGTGTCAGTACAAAATAGATCCTCGTAATCAGTCATCTCAGAAGCCTGTTGTTGTACAGCATGTACCTCTGAGCTGAGCAAGATGAGATTTAACCCGGATGCTGTCTGGCATGTTTGAGTTTTTGTGTGTCCACACGCACGGTCGTTTTCGGATAGATTGCGTTTCGTACATTTCTCGTTTCGTTCTGAAATTTTGGATCTCGAAGTTCGGATCCGAAATGTCGGATTCGGATGATTTCGGATATGTTATGTTTCGGAAATTCGGATGCTCCGAATGGCTGAATTTCCGAAAATTTGACCGATTTTCGATTCGGAACGAAACGAATCGCACATGTCTAGGAGAGAGTGAATGGGTATAGTTTGAGAGTTGAACGATGCTAGGGTATACTGGGTCAGGGTGACTGATAGCAGTGGCGTAGCATGGGGTGTGTGTGTGTTTCATGCTTTTACTATATCAGTATTTTGTTAACATACAATACATGTGCTTGTGGGGTAACAGGGGCCAATACTCTACTGGTGGAAGGGAATCAGGGTGTGTTACCATGTCCACAAGTTAGGGGGGGGCACACAATTCTTGCCTTGCCCCAGGTGCGGACAACCCACGTTAAAGGAATTCCGTTTCTTATAGATGTTTTGTTGCTGACAGTCGATCCATTATAGGATCCACATGGATTTTAAACTTTCTTAAAATGTTCCCTAAACTCCTCCTGCCATTCATTTTCTAAACGTTTCGATGTCGGTATTAATGTCAGACGGTCTTTACGTGGAATGAACACAAGCTGGATTTTATTTTCTGACATTCAATCTATATCAATGTAACATATGGAGCATTATTCTGTAACACAAACACAATGACATTAATTCACATAGGACCAAATCAATAAAAAGAATTAAAAACCTGTCTGAATAATAGGAAAAAGTCCTTCAAAAAAATTATAAAAAAATCTTTAAAATACTATATAAAAAACTAAATGGTCTTTTTTATTTTTAAATATATAAAAAGTATTACATTTTTTTTACAATGAAACCTATGGGATTTGCCTGTTTAAACTTGTAAAATTGAACTACTGAAAATCAGGGCATTTCACCACAATTCCGGTGCGATTCGGCATTCTGTGAATAGACAAATCAATAGTTTACAATTTTGGTGCCGTCGAATTGCGACAAATTGCTCTGTATGTATTTAATATTTGCGCTGTAGAATTTCGAGGCCAGTTTGGAGGTTAGTGAATAACCCGTAACGTGTAATACACAGGCGTCACTGGGATCATAACACCCGGCGTCTGCTCATCCGATCCATCACAATCTTCACATAATCCAGTTCCGCTTGCATATGTACAAAGTAAGAAATGTGTTATCCTCCACCTGTTAACAGGAAAAAAAAAAGGCATTTTATCAACAATTCATACTTAATCACTTAAAGCAAAACATTGCATTTTTTACAAGGTGGGGGAGGGGAGAGACAGAAACTGAGATCACGGAGTGTGACGCTGCACTGAAAATTACAACACAATATAAACGGATTGACCATAACATGACACAAAGCAGTCCAAAAAAATATTAAGATTACTCATAGTGACTGTGACTTGCGTCACTTTGGATTTGGGGTGCATGGGCATGGAGGCATATTTGTGGGGTGCAGGCAACATAATCGATATTAGTTCAGTGGCCTTTCCTGTGTAGAATGTTTGTGTAATCTGTGATTATGCAAGAATGCTATTGTCTGTCTGTCTATTGTATGGTCCTTGCGTATCAGTTATCTATTGAATGGATTAGACTTCCAGCCTACCCTGTTTGAGGAATGTGTTATCTGTTTCTATTTGAATAGCTTGTAAATCTGCTGTCTGTATCTTGTTTATTATCCTGATTACCATAATAATGGACTTTATGACCCGGTAACCGGCACAGGTGACCCATGAGCACAGGTGTGAATTTCTAGGATGAGGGACACGGATTGATCCACCTGGGCTCTTCTAAAAGAAGTGTCCTGTCACAAAGACACGTGGAAAAAAAAAAGTATATCAAAAGACATGTGGTTAGTAAACACTCCAATTCAGCCACGGACAGTTTGTAGCTGCGGAGCTCACGAGTCACGACCAACGATGGGCTGAATCTGTTGGCTAAAAATGAAGCAAATTTGTAGCAGAATGTAAGGATTAGGGTTTAATGTTAACCCTAAATATAACCCTTAACCACAAATAGTTCCTTGTCTTATCCATAATTCTTATCATAGCCCTAATCATAGCTATGGGAAATGTTTCTCCATTGTAACCAGGGGGTTGAAATCGTCTGTGGCAGAATCAGAGACAAATTTTGCCGCGTCTGAATTGTAATGTCTTTTCTACTACTACTTGTTACTTTTTTAAAGTCTATTTTTTTTTTACTCCCTCAGTCATCTTTCTGATAGTGAACCATGTAAAGAGACTCAGGACATAGTTTTGTGGATTCTACAGACACAGGTGATCACTTCACCTCCATGCACTTACCTTTATTTGATGCAGCAGTGAATGTACAAGTGACAGATAAATGGACTCAGTATGAGGATCAGCGTCAGCACAATTCTCACCGTCCAAATATAAACGTAAGAAAATGTCCTGGAACCTGCTGGAAATCAGGGATATTCATATTAATATAAAGCTGAATTAACCCTCCCTGTCACACTGAATGTAAAGAAACACCCCAGAACCTGCCGGAAATCAGGGATATTCATATTAACCCTTTTGCTGCTGAGGCTTTTCACACCTCTGTGCTGAGCTCATTTTTACCGGTTTTGCTCATCATGTTTAAACGTGTTTTGACGCCTTATTTTATTATATGACCCAGACATATTATATATCGTTCTTTCCGTCAGACTCGGCAGATTCATAATATGTCATTATTATATGTATACGTCATGTCCTGTCTGTATATTATAACAAAAAATGCAATAAAATATGAATTTTCAATAATTTACAACGTGTAAAGTGTTTTTTTTCACATTTTAACATGCGAGCAATTGCGGTTATATTTTGTATGGGGTGCGCTTGTTAAAAAAATTAGAGATGGGGTCTCGTTACATTTTTTTTTGGGGAAAATTATGTGATTTTTAACAAATGCACCGCATACAAAAATCATTAGTGCAGCATCATTGTTCACATTATAATTGAAATGGGAACAATATTTCTGCATTAACGAACCAAAAAAAAGAAAAAAAAATTTTTATTTTTTTTATAATTTTCTTTTTAAATATTTTTTTTTTTTTTTTTTTTTTAAATTTTTTTCTCATTGTCATGTTTGGTATTGTTGGAACGGCCATGCTCTGGCCGATCCAACGATATCAAACATTAACCCCTAACTGCCACGGATCAGGAGATAGGGGGTTCATTGGAACCCCCTATCTCCACCATTAGTGGCAGTTAGGGGTTAACTCCAGGACTGGCGTCATCGTGCTATGCACGATGACGCCAGTCCTCAGGGGGCATTCCCGGAAGCTTGGCCGACATCCAAGATGTCGGCCAGCTCCGGGAAAGGATCACGAACCGGCGCTTTTCGGCCCCGATTCGTGATCGGCCCCCATGGGGTTAATTCCAGGTACCGTTAGGAAGGGCAGGCTGTGCCCTTCCAAACGGTGCCTGGATTAGGCTAGGGTCAGACGAAAGCAGTTTTAACGTGCGTTTAGCCGCACGAAATCACGGCCGTGCTAGCAGCAAATGACGTCCAATGCCGTGGAACACACGAAAGTTCGTCCGCGCAACGCAAGTGGCAAACGAACGCATTTTTCCTAGAACGTCAAACCACTACTATGGACGTACAGAGTGCGCTGCGTCCGCTAGAGGCGTGTGTGTGTGATTGGGAGACGTCAGACGCTGCTAATGTCCGGCCAACATAACGTCCAGACGCAAAAAGTGTTTTATTAATGATCCGTACAAAATCACGGACGAAAAGGCGCATCGTATGACCGCTATCGCGTATTCCGTGAAAAAATGCATCCGTTCGTTCGAACGCACTTTTTCACAGACAACGCGAAAATGCGTTCGTCTGACCCTAGCCTTAACCCCTTGCACCCCGGCGATCGGGAGGGAGAGAGGTCCGAAGGACCTCCACCCTCCCTTTCAGGCGCCTCCTCCGCACATGCGGGGGGGGGCGCCTGAATTAGATGTCATCGTGCCGCAGTGATGACATCTAATTGTGCCGGCGGCGGCTCCGGGTGCTGGGCTGACATCGAGGATGTCAGCCCGCACGGGGGGGCACAGCAATCGGCCGGAAACCCGGCCAATTGCTGGCCCCAAAGGGAGGACGCGCTCAGCGCGTCCTCCGCAAGGAACGCTACCTGCGGGTGGATGCGCTGAGTGAGTCCTCCGCAGCGAAGGGGTTAATGATTATAAAGCTGAATTAACCCTCCAGTGTCACACTGAATGTAAAGAGATGCCCCGGAACATGCCGGAAATCAGGGATATGGATGTTATTGTAACTTGACATTTTTTGTTTTATATTTCTTTATAGTTATTATTTTTAATATTGGATGGAAAATGATGGTCTTCATGATTCATACCAGGATTTAAATTCAGATCACAGCTGGTGATTTTACGTCTCTCGCACAGTTTCTCGTAACGCATGTTGTGGTGATCTCATACATTCTGAAAGCAGGGCATAGAAATTAAATATATGTAAGGTGTTTGCCTGCTCCATGCAGGTCTCCTGATATGGACAATGTCTGGTCACCTCACGCAGGTAAATCTGTGCTTTTGCTGTTAGCTCAGAGTCTGTGCTTTGTAACGCGCTGCTGTTAGACTGCTGGTCACGCTCCCGTGGGATGCTAGATGTGTCCTCACATTATAACACGGCAGCAGGGCCAATAATAACATGCCATGTGTAAAGAGGCCCCCAGCCTACTGCTTTCCATGATTAGATAGTCCTATTCATATATGGCTGCAGAGCAAAAGCGTGGGAAAGGTTCAAGGTGTGGTATCGAGGGGTATTCCTAAAAGCAAGGTCAGGTGTGGCAATGGGTCAGGGCAGGCGGCCGCCAGCAAGCAGGGTCACAGGAAGAAAGCCAAAAGGTCTGGTACATGAATGCAATGGAGTAGAGGACACTCAGGAGAACCACAAGAAGACAACCAAGGACTCACCCACTGGAGGAGTGGGTCTAAATAGAGGGACAGTGAAGTGCACACCCCATGTGGGAGGGACTCCAGCCTCCAGCCATGCCCCCACCAAACCAGACCAGAAAGTTGCACGGTTGCCATGGTGACCCCTGCTCTCTGCCCATCCTGAGAATGAGGCAACCCCGTTCAGGGCGAGGACGCTACTGATGGCTCCCTGTTAGAGAGGACACGCTCATATGCCAGGTCCAAGCGACCACCACTATGTTTGGCATCCTCCCCAGACTCCATGAGCCCCCGTGGTGACAAGGCAGAGGAGGTACATGGACCAGGTACCTGACAGACGCCAGAACGCCACATGGCTGTCGGTGCACCAGAACCGTCAGTTGAAGCTAATGCATCAGGAGCCTGCCTCCATGACGCCCAGTGTGTGGGGATCCATCCACCAGCCGGGTGAGTCCTGACACCTACAGTACAGATTCATCTGTGTGGCCAACCTACAGATTCCCAGAAGTCAAGACAGGGTATGTTCTGTTTCTCCATCAAAGCTCTGAGAATGTGATCTCTGAACTTACAGTTGTGATGAGATGGCTATAACTCCCAGTCTTAGGTGAATTATAGACAGTGACTCAATCCAGACGACACCTTGAAGATCTGATGAAGTTTATTCCATAAACTGTAAGGATCCACAACAATATACATCGGATAGGTCAAAAAATCATAATGTGATTCTCTTCATGAGGCTGAGCATTACTGGGAAATGAACAAGGGTGGAGCTGTCTAGACAGGAAACTGCCATGAGGAGGGGAGGAGAGAAACCCAGGGGTAGATGAAACGTGCAATTCTTAAAGGCATATCACAAGGCATGTGAAACATGACAGGGTAACATAGGTATGAAATGCTGGAGACAAAAAAAATGCAATGTGGGCAATATGAGATGGGGCAATGGTGGCAGAGTAAATAAAATGGGGCAAACTGGAAAGAATCGGGGGGGAAATGAAATGGGGTCATAAAGGGAAGTGGTGGTATGACGTCTATCCACCTGTATATACCCATCCGCCCAGCTGTGTATTTCCTTGTCTGGTTAATAATGATACGCAGTACATTTGTACAAGCATTCCCTGCGCACCATTAGTAACAAAAAAATTGCACAACAAAAGCTTTCTATGCACACACACAACTACTAAAAACTAGAGGGAAAATTCTCCTCAGGTATTAACTTCATAACTAGAATCAAACACTGAGTTGATGCATGAAAACATAACGCTTCTTCACTAAAACACAGAGAAACAGACAACGTGAACATAATAATAAATTGGCGCCGCGTGACTCTGGGAAACATATCTGTCAGTCACAGCTATATACGGCAGCCATGGTATAAACATGGCTTTCTCGCAGCGCATCAGACGGGGATCACACCCCAGTAAAGCTTCATCATTTTCTATTATTTCTTTCATTATAATATAATTATTATGACGCGTTTCGCATCCTGACCACTGATTCAGACTATCTCGGTTAAAACGTTCACGTTTCCCACACGGCCCTGTGGATGACATTTAGAAATATATAATGTTTTGGTTAATAAAATGAATGCAGTGCCTGTGGCATTCCCGGTGCGTGGGTGACAGTCACAGGTAAATGGAACACACGGGTAAACGGTCATGTATGTTAAATAGAAAGAGAATTTATATTAGTTTTATAAATTACTTTTAGTATAAAACTAATGTCAGAAATAAATCATTTTTTTACTTTTCCATGAAAAATCTTTGATTTTCACTGAGTGTGGGACATTACGCACCTGAAGTTTGCCAAAGTTCACAGTGAACCTTCACACCATTACCCTCCATAACATGACACCACACAATGCTACCGGGAGAATGATTTGTGGACGGATGACATTATGTGTGAGGTGTTTTGGAAGAACACACAGCACTATAGGGGTTATTCAGAGACATGTCAGCGACATTTCAGTGCTGCAATAAGATAAGGGGTTCACTTTCCTCCAATAAAGAGAGGAAAGTGCTTCCCCTGGACGTATACCCACTACACACCCTCAACGGGCATGAACTGTCTCTGTCCCAATTGGCTGCACTAGCTTCTCACACACCCCCTATTGTGACCAGCGGAATGTTTCAAGATTTCAGCATAAAAGCGTCTGAGACAAGTATATACTCCCTGGTCTCCTTGTGTTGGGATTTAGTATATAGCAATGGTACCTCTAATGGCCCAGGTGTGAATGATACTCGCATACATTTGTCTCCTTGGTGTGAGACCTTCTGCAAAAATAGTCAGAAATCCCCAGGGCATCACAGAGCCTATAATGTAACACAGTGCACCCCGGTATCCTTGTAGTGGGACCTTGTGTACAACAAAACAAGCGAGACCGGCAGCAATGGTCTTCTAGTGGTAGAGAACCCATTTAGAAGCGCATAATAACACAAGCCCTCAATAGGCAGGAGATCTAGGTCTACCTGATGTCATAACCGGTTGTGAACATTTTAAGGCCGTTTGAGCTCAACATTTGCAGTAGTCCTAGTATTGCTATAAAAAGGGCTCGACACGCGTTTCTCCATCCTAGATGAACGGTTTCACAAGGATCTGGTCCTATATTGTTCTGGGGTACTGTTATATAGTCACTCCAATCTTGGTAGATTCGTGCCTGGTGTGCCATTTCTGGAACTCTGGTTCGTGTTTATAGCGCTCGGAGTCCAATGCATGTGGGCTCCTGGAATATTTGACTCTCAACTCATTTGTATCGCGTTCAGAGGTCAAAGTGTGCGTTCAAAATTACCTGCCATTTCGATCCTTAGTATCCAAACCGAGCATCAACCAGGAAATCATCCCCGACACACACACACACAGACACACACTCACACACACACACACACACTCACTCACTCACTCACTCACACACACACACACACACACACCTTCCAAAACTGGTAGTCCACTTATTTGTATTCTGGGCAGTGTGTCAGCAGATTATTTAAGGAGCTGGGAGAAACAGAATGCGGTGGTTGGAGCGTCTCATTGTGCAAAACTCCCTCCTGATTAATATTTATTCTATCAAGGAGCATTAATTAAACACATCTCTCGTCTCCATGGCGAAATATTACGACAGACACACTATATAATTGTTAAACTATATCCCCATCTTGTTTGTATATAATGTAGGGGTACAGATACCCTGAACAAGATCCTTAGGAGTACCATCGCATCTCCTGAAATACCCTGTACCCCATTCATTGTCCCATTTATTCCATTACGGACCCCAGAGTATTAACTGTGTGTATTATATAGAAACTCCTAAGGGTCCCCGTCCAAAACATTATTATGGACCATGTTGACATCTAGTCCAATTCGAGTAACAAGAATCACATAAATCATCATCAATTCAGAGTGTTTGTAAATGTTGGTAAAGAAAAGGAAAGAGTGTGTCTGTGTGGTTTGGGAGGAAAGTAAATTTCGGTGCTCTCTCCCGCCGCGCAATTTGGCGCTCGTAATTCGCAGACCTAGCTGTGAAGTCAGTTTTCACCACAGGGTCCCCGAAGTGCGTCAAATCAATGGACCAAACACCACCGAGAAACCTGCCAAACGCATCCGAAAAACCACCGAATCAATCCACTAACTCACCGAGCAGACCGAACACATTCGAAAAAAAGCCGAGCAGCTGCCGAACAAGGATAAAGAAACAAGAAAAAGGCAACTTTTAAAAGGTGTTTTAAAAAACATTAGTGCATGTAAAATGCCTGGAAATAATATATAAAGGTCCTACGAATAACAGTAAAATGTCTGTTACAGAATTAAAAAAAAGATTATCGGAATCAAAAATTTTGCTGAATAATATCTAAAACAATTCCTAAAAAATAAATTAAGAGACTTTTTGCTGCGAATTAAAAGAATAAATGGTTGAATAAATATTTAAGAAAAATGGGGAATATTTTTAACATTGAAACTATGACAGAAACTAATCGATAATGAAAATAACACAAAAACACAATCCTTTTTTTTTCCTCTAAGGCTCTGACATTGTCCATTTGTCACGTATGAAATGAGCAATACCACTGCCATTACTCACCTTCTCATTTCCCTCACTGGCAGAAAGTTCATTGTTTTATATATAGTCAAAGTCATGTATAAAATGCGCAAAAAACACAAGTAAAATGTGTTACTTTTATCAGTTTTGGGTAAATTTGCGTTGTTTGAAGGAGGGGGGGGAAGTAACAGGTTTTTTCATAAAGACTAACCCATAGAATATATAACCACAAAGGTTTGGAAAATAAGATGGAAAAATTATTTTACACGCTGCAAACGATTGAAATCGGAAATTTACATTATTTTTACATTTTTTGTCGGAAAGAGATCTGAATGGCTGCCGAAAGGGAATCGAGCACTGAAAATCATCGTTCGGTTACCTTTCTTGGCCATTCGGCTATTCAGAGAGCAGGCAGTTCGCCAAATGTTGGCGAATTGCCTGCACATACTTTGCCTGTTCGAGGGCAGTGAATCCCCATAGAGAAGCAATGCTTCAATTATTCAGAGAACACAAACCAGCAGTGAAAGGTTCCCGAAATGCCCTGCTGTTCGGTGGTTTCATTCGACAGGTTTATTCAGGCGAATCCCATAGGTTTCAATGTTAAAAATATTCACGTTTTAATTCAATATCTAATAAACCGTTTATTATAATATTCTGCAGCAAAAAGTCACTTTATTTATAGATTTTTTTTGGATATTTTAGGCATTTTTCAGATTTTTTTTAAAAAAAAAAAAATCCCTGTTTTTTATTTTATTATGTTTTTTTCTTTTTTCTGTAACAGCCCTTTTTATTATCATTCATTGGATTTTATATGTGAATTTCAGGCATTTTCGCTCAGTAGTTTCTTTCAAACAGCGTTTCACTTTTCAAACATTCAAGCAAACTGTTTTTGTTCTTTTCCACTCCATTCGTCTGCGGTGTCGGGTTTTTCCGGCGGCTGCGCTGCGTGTGATCAGCTTCTGCTCGGGTTTCTCCGGGATGTTTGGCAGGGTTAATCCAGATGTTTTTGTGGGTTTCGGTGTGCATTCGCCTGGGTTTTGCGGTTAGTGTTTGGCAGATTTTCGGCGGCTTTTCCCTGCACTACGACGGCCCTGTGGTGCTTGCTGAATACACTGCAGGGTCGCTGAAATGGGATCGCCGAATCGCACCGAATTGATGAGAACAAAAAGTCACCAAACGTGCGGTGACTTTGATTCTCTTTGAATAACCCTGATAGAAATGATATATTTTGAATCTCCTGCTTAAAAAAAAAAGCATATATAACGTGTCTGGGTTGTAGAATAAAACATAACTTCAAATGATGTTTAAGCATGATGACAAAAAAATGGTGAAAGTGAGCTCAGCAGCACACAGAGGTGAAATGGCTCAGCAGTGAAGGTGTTAATATACAGGGTTATTCAAAGAGAATTGAAAAGTCACCGCACGTTCGGTGACTTTTTGTTCTCTTCAATTCGGTGCGATTTGGCGATCCCATTTCGGTGACCCTGCGGTGTATTCAGCAAGTACCACAGGGTCCCCGTAATGCAGGGGAAAGTCGCCGCAAACCCGACAAACACTCACCGCAAAACCCAGCGAACGGTCACCGAAACCCGCAAAAACATCTGGATTAACCCCGCCAAACACACCGGAGAAACCCGAGCAGGAGCTGATCACACGCAGCGCAGCCACTGGAAAAACCCGACACCACAGATGAATGGAGCGAAAAAACAAAATCCAGTCCGCTTGAATGTTTGAAAAGTGAGACGCTGTTTGCAAAGAAACTACTGAGCGAAAATGTCTGAAATTTACATATAAAATCCAATGAATGATAATAAAAAGGGCTGTTACAGAAAAAAGAAAAAACGATTTAACCCTTTCACTGCTGAGGCATTTCACGCCTCTGTGCTGAGCTCATTTTTACTTGTTTCGCTCATCTTGTTTAAACGCGTTTTGAAGCTTTATTTTATTATATGACCCAGACATATTATATATCGTTCTTTCCGGCACACTCAGCAAATTCATAATATGTCATTATATGTATACGTCATTGTCACGACCACTACGCACGCTGCCGCGAAAGACGCCGGGTTGCGACACCCACTATCTGTCTCTACGAACTTCTCTCTCGCAACAGGGCGCAGAGCACGATACAATGATACCAAGATTGCAACGCAGTACAAATCTTCTCTTGAAGCGGGTAATGACTACGTCTCCCACAATCCCTGAGCTCACTTTCCTATTCTATTAATTACGCTGCCACCAGTTCTCATGGACACTACGACCGTCGCAACGGGAGACGCAGGGCTAAGCAACCGCACTATCTGCTTACCCTAGACTCGGACAGTGACTACAGACCCCACCATCCCTGCTGTCCCCGACGACCAAAACTTGCAATTTCTTATCTAACCGAGCTTAAAGCAAATAGTACTACTCCCAATCTCTTCGCTAGCGTGGATCTCAGCCAGAAACAGAACTTAAATAGATTAGGTTTATTTAAGATATAGAACAAAGATATATATAATCACAGTGCATTTGTTACAGGAAAAATTATAGCTAGAATAAATCAATTAATTACACACTACACAGCAAATAAATGAAAAGGGTTAACCACAGAGCATTACTTACGACAAACTACTCAGTAAGCTAGCAGCGATGGCTCCTGGAGCCTGGAGATAGAGCATGGACAGATCAGTCATCTTTCGAATGTACCCCAAGTGATCAGCCAAAGCACATGGCCAGTTTTCAGAATTTATACACTTCCTGGTCCTTCCAAAACCCACCCACAAATGGTCCAGCCTCCTGCACTACATATCCCAGAGTTCCCTTCTCTGGAGCATGCTCAGTACGCTTCGTCATTAATCTTTATTCCCTGGTCTATCAACCATCTCATCTCCCAAAGACCACCTTCTGTGATCAGAAAATGTGATTGCTTCTTTGATATGTGGTTGGGGTGCCGCTCTGTCTGCGTCTTCTCCCTGCCAGGAGAAATTGCTCTTTCTGCCTGCTGGGTAGACCCCAAAGAGGTGTTATCTTTAATTCACACCTTTGATGACTTCAGAGAAAATTGTCACGAACCTGCTTAATTGTATCCTCCAGCAGACTGGAAACGCAGCAATTGATTTCTGAGGCCAGCTGCGCCAAATGACCTGTTATCTAAAGATAGGCATATTTCTAAACATGCCTATCTATACTATAAAACAATAAGGGCTGGCGTGTCCGTCGCCAAAACCCTACTGCGCATGCGCGTGCAACCTGCGGCGGTTGCCATGCACAATACCAGTCTGCCATGCATATTACCAGTCTGCCATGCACAATACCAGTCTAGCATGCACAATACCAGTCTGTCATGCACATTACCAGTCTGCCATGCATATTACCAGTCTGCCATGCATATTACCAGTCTGCAATGCATATTACCAGTCTGCCATGCATATTACCACCCTCCAGACTCGCTACCTGCAAAGATGCTCCCGCACCGCAGAGCGTGCCTGGAGGAAATCCCGCTCTGAAGCTGATTTTGTTCACTTCAAGTTTATTCTCCGGTCATACACCTCTGCCCTCCACTTGGCCAAACAATCCTTCTTCTCATCTCTTATATCTACGCTGTCCTTCAACCCTAAACGGCTCTGGTCCACCTTCAACACCCTCCTCTACCCACCTGCACCTCCCCCTCAGCTGCCTTCAGCGCTCAAGACCTGGCAGACTACTTCCTCAGTAAAACTCTTACTATCAGAAGCAACATCCCAACACAAGATAGTTATCTGCCACCTCCACTCCCACAGGTCCCCTCTGCCACCCTCTGATGCTTCCTCCCAGCCACTGAGGAGGAAGTCAATTTCTTATTGTCCTCCTCACATCTCACCACGTGCCCGCTCGACCCCATTCCCTCACATCTAATTCCTCCCCTCTCCTCCTCCCTCACCCCTGCTCTCACACACATCTTCAACCTATCTCTCTCCACTGGCTCCTTTCCATCCGCCTTCAAACACGCGCTAGTTACCCTTTACTAAAGAAACCATCCCTAGACCCCAACTCTCCATCCAATTACCGCCCTGTATCCCTGCTTCCCTTCACATCAAAGCTCTTAGAAAAACTAGTCTTCAACCGCCTCTCCCTCTTCCTGTCCTCCAATTCCCTACTTGACCCCCTGCAATCTGGCTTCCGTCCCCTACACTCAACTGAAACTGCCCTCACCAAAGTCACCAACGACCTCCTAACTGCTAAAAAACACGGCCACTATTCTATTCTCATCCTGCTTGACCTCTCGGCTGCTTTTGACACTGTTGACCACCCCCTCCTTCTACAGACCCTCAACTCTCTGGGTCCCGGTGACACTGCACTTGCTTGGGTTGACTCCTATTTATCCAACAGGTCCTTCTGTGTGTCCTTTGCTGGTAACTCCTCCTCTTCATTGCCTCTATCTGTTGGTGTACCTCAAGGCTCTGTCCTTGGTCCTCTGCTCTTTTCCATCTACACCTCCTCCCTGGGCAAAATTCAACAGCTTTGGCTTTAATTACCACCTCTACGCTGATGACACTCAGATCTACCTCTCTACCCCTGATCTCTCTCCCCCTGTCCTTTCAAAAGTCAGTGACTGTTTATCTGGCATCTCCTCCTGGATGGCCTCCCACCACCTAAAGATCAACATGTCAAAGACTGAGCTCCTACTTATTCCTCCCTCCAATGCCTCCCCACCTCCTGACTTCTCTATCACGGTGGAGGGTATCACCATTTCCCCATCAAACAAGTTCGCTGTCTTGGAGTTACACTTGACTCTGCTCTTTCCTTCATCCCCCACATCCAGTCTCTTTCCTCCTCCTGCCGATACCAACTGCGTAATATTTCCAGAATTCGGCCATTTCTTACCGCTGTCACCACAAAACAACTCATACACGCCCTGGTAATCTCCCGACTCGACTATTGCAATAATCTCTTATCTGGCCTCCCTCTGTCCCGCCTCTCCCCCCTACAATCCATCCTGAACGCCTCCGCCAGACTAATTCACCTCACCCACCGCTCTGTCTCTGCCGCTCCCCTCTGCGAGTCCCTTCACTGGCTCCCCATCCACTGCAGAATTAAGTTCAAAATCCTTATCCTTACCTACAAAACCCTCACTAACTCAGCGCCCCACTACCTGTCCTCACTAATCACCAAATACACCCCAGCCGCTCCCTAAGGTCAAACAGTGACCTGCGCCTAGCTTCTCCCCGCATCACCTCTTCCCATGATAGACTGCAGGATCTCTCACGCGCAGCCCCACTCTCTGGAACGCTCTCCCTCGTACTGTCAGACTTTCCCCTAACTTCTCTTCCTTCAAACGCTCCCTTAAAACATTCCTATTTAGGGAAGCCTACCACCCAACTCACTGACACAACCATCAATCACTCTCACCTTACAGTCCTCTCCTCCTGTTTCCAACCCCAACCCTCCCAGATTGTGAGTTCCTATGGGAATAGGGCCCTCATCTCCTCCTGTACTGTTTGTCAAATGTTGTTCAATGTATTGTAATCCTGTCTATACTGTGCTTATTGTACAGCGCTGCGGAATATGCTGGCGCTTTATAAATAAAGAATAATAATAATAATTACCAGTCTGCCATGCACAATACCAGTTCCCAGCCATATTACCAGTCTGCCATGCACAATACCAGTCTGCCATGCATATTACCAGTCTGTCATGCACAATAGCAGTCTGCCATGCATATTACCAGTCTGCCATGCATATTACCAGTCTGCCATGCATAATACCAGTCTGTCATGCACAATACCAGTCTGCCATGCATAATACCAGTCTGCCATTCACAATACCAGTTCCCAGCCATATTACCAGTCTGCCAGCCATATTACCAACAATATTAAAACTATAAGGGCTGGCGTGTCCGTCGCCAAAACCCTCCTGCGCATGCGTGCGCAACCTGCGGCGGTTGGCTGCGCGTGCATCCAACGGCCGCGGCACGCGCACAGCCGGCGTGCGAGAGGGACAAAACAAATCCGATCCATTGGAGAGGCGCACAGCACAGCGCCTCTCCAATGGATCGGATTTGTTTTCTGCATCTCCTCCGTGCCCGGCCTGCCATATTACCAGTCTGCCATGCCTGCCATGCACAATACCAGTCTGCCATGCAATTGCAAAATACCAGTCTGCCATGCAAAATACCAGTTTGCCATGCAAAATACCAGTCTGCCATGCACATTACCAGTCTGCCATGCATATTACCAGTCTGCCATGTACAATACCAGTCTGCCATGCACATTACCAGTCTGCCATGCATATTACCAGTCTGTCATGCACATTACCAGTCTGCCATGCATATTACCAGTCTGCCATGCACAATACCAGTCTGCCATGCATATTACCAGTCTGCCATGCACAATACCAGTTCCCAGCCATATTACCAGTGTGCCATGCATATTACCAGTCTGCCATGCACAATACCAGTCTGCCAGCCATATTACCAGTCTGCCATGCACAATACCAGTCTGCCATGCATATTACCAGTCTGCCATGCACAATACCAGTCTGCCATGAATATTACCAGTCTGCCATGCACAATACCAGTTCCCAGCCATATTACCAGTCTGCCATGCTTATTACCAGTCTGCCATGCACATTACCAGTCTGCCATGCACAATACCAGTCTGCCATGCACAATACCAGTCTGCCATGCACAATACCAGTTCCCAGCCATATTACCAGTCTGCCAGGCACAAAACCAGTCTGCCAGCCATATTACCAGTTCGGCAGCCATATTACCAGTCCGGCAGCCATATTACCAGTCTGCCATGCACAATACCAGTCTGCCATACACAATTATTATTATTATTCTTTATTTATAAAGCGCCAGCATATTCCGCAGCGCTGTACAATAGGCACAGTATAGACAGGGTTACAATACATTGAACAACAATTGACTAACAGTACAGGAGGAGTTGAGGGCCCTATTCCCGTAGGAACTCACAATCTGGGAGGGTTGGGGTTGGAAACAGGAGGAGAGGACTGTAAGGTGAGAGTGATTGATGGTTGTGTCAGTGAGTTGGGTGGTCGGCTTCCCTAAATAGGAACGTTTTCAGGGAGCGTTTGAAGGAAGAAAGTTAGGGGAAAGTCTGACAGTACGAGGGAGAGCGTTCCAGAGAGTGGGGGCTGCGCGTGAGAAATCCTGCAGTCTATCATGGGAAGAGGTGATGCGGGGAGAAGCTAGGCGCAGGTCACTGTTTGACCTTAGGGAGCGGCTGGGGTGTATTTGGTGATTAGTGAGGACAGGTAGTGGGGCGCTGAGTTAGTGAGGGTTTTGTAGGTAAGGATAAGGGATTTTGAACTTAATTCTGCAGTGGATGGGGAGCCAGTGAAGGGACTCGCAGAGGGAGCGGCAGAGACAGAGCGGTGGGTGAGGTGATTAGCCTGGCGGAGGCGTTCAGGATGGATTGTAGGGGGGAGAGGCGGGACAGAGGGAGGCCAGATAAGAGATTATTGCAATAGTCGAGTCGGGAGATTACCAGGGCGTGTATGAGTTGTTTTGTGGTGACAGCGGTAAGAAATGGCCGAATTCTGGAAATATTACGCAGTTGGTATCGGCAGGAGGAGGAAAGAGACTGGATGTGGGGGATGAAGGAAAGAGCAGAGTCAAGTGTAACTCCAAGGCAGCGAACTTGGTTTGATGGGGAGATGGTGATACCCTCCACCGTGATAGAGAAGTCAGGAGGTGGGGAGGCATTGGAGGGAGGAATAAGTAGGAGTTCAGTCTTTGACATGTTGATCTTTAGGTGGTGGGAGGCCATCCAGGAGGAGATGCCAGATAAACAGTCACTGACTTTTGAAAGGACCAGTTCGCAAGCCATATTACCAGTCTGCCAAGCACAATACCAGTTCGCCAGCCATATTACCAGTTCGCCAGCCATATTACCAGTTCGCCAGCCATATTACCAGTTCGCCAGCCATATTACCAGTCTGCCATGCACAATACCAGTCTGCCATGCACAATACCAGTCTGCCATGCACAATACCAGTTCGCCAGCCATATTACCAGTTCGCCAGCCATATTACCAGTTCGCAGTCCATATTACCAGTTCGCCAGCCATATTACCAGTCTACCAGCCATATTACCAGTCTGCCATGAACAATGCCAGTCTGCCAGCCATAATGCCAGTCTGCCATTCATAATACCAGTGTCTCATAATACCAGTGTGCCTAAATACCAGCCTGCCATGCCATGCATACCACGTGCCATTAAATATACGCATAATGTATACGCTACAAAAAAAATGCCCGCCCAAGCCCAACACAATCTAAGGGGCCCCATGAGCTTACAATCTAAGGGACCAGATGAGCTTACAATCTAACCGGCCACATGAGCTTACAATCTAAGGGGTCCCACGAGTTTACAATCTGAGGGTCCGGTTCCCGTGAGCTTACAATCTAAGAGGGAAGAGGAACCTACTCTAATATATAAATTCCTTTGTAATGCGCTGTCAGCTGTGCGCGCACCCATCACAGCTGCTCATTCGGCCCTCCTGTTGCGGATGGGATGGCGATGGATGCTGTGAAGGGACGGCTGCCACTACGCTGTAGCGCAGTACAACAGTTCAAGTGTTTATTTATTTGTGTGTTATTAAAAGTTCGTTAGCCCTTATTTTTATAAGTACCTCAATATTATTTTCCCTGTTGTTCCCCTGTTCCCCACTCATTCAGAGCCACGGATAGTTCACCAGATGAGCTGGCACCGAACCTCAAGAAAAGGGCTGCACCCACCAGGGGGGCCCAAGGTGAACAAAGGGAAATTGGGCCATGGCTCTAGGCAGTGGCAGAAATCACCCTGGGAGGGCTGAGGGCGGACCAGGGGAGAACAATGTCTTTTTTCCCCATAAATAAGCTGTGTTCTCCATGAAAAATAAATCACTCTTGTTTGAACCTTTACTCCTGCCTCGGCTAGTAATTGGGGATAACAGGGCTTTGGGAACCGAGACGCTTCAAGGACCTCTCTACAGCGCTGCAACCTCGGGGTATTTTACGAGCACCAGCGGCACCTCGCTACCACACTACCGACCTCCAGGTGTACTCGGCGCTGACGGCGGATCTACTCTCCCTGAGTAGCGGGATCCGTCACATTGGCTGGCAGCCTGGTGGGATCGGCTGAGACCAGACAAGCAGGGGGAAATACAGCCACTGGCTTGACCCCGGTCTCAGCCACCGCAACACGCCGAGCATCCGGAGCGGCCGCCATCCGGGGGGAGATTCTGAGACCAGCCCAGCAGGGGGAAAAACAGCCGCTGGCTTGACCCCGGTCTCAGACACCCCTGGGTCCGAGAGGCGGACACCCCAAGTAACAACCGTAATCCCGTATGGCCCAGCACTACGAGGGTCTGAAGCACACGGTCCATAAAGAATTGCTGAAAGCCAGAGGCAAGATCCCCGGGGGCAAACCGAAGGCGGTCATCATCAGAGAATTGATGGAGGATGACCGTGCTTGTATGCCTCCCTCCGAGGGCTCCGAGACCTCAGAATGGTGACGAGAGGTACAGTGGCGGCTGGCCCTGTATGGAACAGACCCCTCCGCCGACATCATCGGGAGGGTCTTGGCAGATATGGACAGACTCCGCCAAGCAGAAATGCAGCAACGGTCCGGTGGGTCTCTGACTCCCCAGGGCAGCACCGGACCCCCCCAATCAAAAGATTTCCTTTGCCGCCTTCAAACTCTTCCCAGAGGGAAGCGAGGATATTGACGGCTTCCTGCAAGATTTTGAAAGACAATGTGCCCTGCAAGAGGTGGCGGCCCGAAATTGGGTACCTCTACTGGCAAGTAAGTTGACGGGCAGAGCGGCTGAAGCTTACCGGGCTGTGGCGGATGAGGACTGCATGGTGTACGAGCGGGTCAAGGAACACCTGCTGGCCCGCTATGCACTCACCCCCGAGGCGTATCGAGTCCGGTTCCGAGCTCTAAAGAAAGGGACCCATGACTCCTACGCGGAATGGGGGCACCGCATGCAACAGGCCGTCCGCAGCTGGATCCAGGGATGCCAAGCCACCCACCCGGACCAGATCATCCAACTGCTCTTGCTGGAGCAGTTCTATAACTATTCACCTCCAGAGGTCCGGGATTGGGTGCGAGACCGACGTCCCCTTACCCTGCCCGAAGCTACCAGCCTCGCCGATGAATACCAGGACGCCAGGCGAGTACCTCCTCCTGACATCCGGCCCCCACCTCCCCGGTTCCATCCAGCACCCCAGCCTCGTACCGCACTCACCGAGAGAGCACCCCGGCCACTGACAATCCACACCCCGGTTCCTCGGACCGGTCACCGGTGCTATGGGTGCAACCAATTCGGACATATCCAGGACCGCTGTCCACTGACTGCCAACCGTCCTGCTCCGCATCGCCCAGCACACCCTCCGGGCAGAGCTACGGCATATTGTTGCCAACATGAGCCGGAGCCAGAACCCACAGTGATTCCGGACGAAGACTGGGGCATCCTACATGAAGCAGACCCGATTCAAGCAGCTGCCCAAGATAACCGGCAGCACCATTGCCAAAAGGTTCGGGTGAATGGACGGAGTGCCAACGGCCTGCGGGACACCGGTGCAACCCTTACCCTGGCACAGCCCCACCTTATTACCTCGGCTGCCTCCACAGGCCACTCGGAGGCCGTCCGAGTCGCCGGTGGCCATGTTTACCGGATCCCTACAGCCCGTGTCCATCTCGATTGGGGCACGGATGCCCAGGACGTGGAAGTTGGGATCATGAAAGACCTACCAACTGAAGTACTACTCGGCAACGACCTTGGTCTGCTGACTTCTACTTTTGAGGACACCCACCCTGGCGGGGTATGCCCTGTCACCACCCGTCATCAAGCAAGGAAGGCTCCACACACAGACTCTGAGGGGACCGCGGTAAGTGAGACCAGCCCAACCCTTGGCCCCGACAATACCCCCTCCCTGACCTGGGATTCCCCGACAGACTTTGCCCAAGCCACCAGGGAAGATGTCACCCTTGCCTCTTACAGACAACAGGCTGGGTGGGATCCGGGAGGGGTAGGGGAAGTGAGATTTGCCTGGGACCAGGGGAAGTTGTATAGGACCTCCGGGGGAGCGAGGAGGGGAGCTGACCAGGTACCCCATAGGCAACTGGTAGTGCCGGGGAAATATCGGCGCAATCTGTTGAAGATTGGGCATGATATTCCCCTTGCAGGCCATCTGGGGCACAGGCGAACACTGCACCGCCTGACCCAGAGCTTCTTCTGGCCCGGGTTATCTGGGGATGATAGGGACTATTGCCGGACCTGTGAGGTATGCCAGCGGGTAGGAAAGAGGGGGGGACACCCGGAAAGCAACCCTGAGACCCATACCCATAGTGGGAGAACCCTTTAGACAGGTGGCCGTGGATCTGATAGGACCCCTGGCAGTGCCTAGTACTATGGGCAAGAAGTATATCTTGACCGTAGTAGACTACGCCACCAGGTACCCAGAGGCCATGGCCCTCCGAGATATCTACGCAGAGACCATTGCCGGAGCTCTACTACAGATATTCTCCAGGGTCGGATTTCCCCAGGAAATCTTGTCTGACCAGGGCATGCAATTTATGGCCGAGGTGACCCAGCAGCTCTGGAGACTGTGCGGTATTAAACCCCTGTACAGTTCCCCTTAACACCCGCAAACCAACGTGCTCTGCGAGCGGTTTAACGGGACCCTCAAGCAACTCCTTCGCACCTTTACCATGTCCCATAAGGACTGGGAACGCCACTTGCCTCATCTGTTGTTCACGTACAGGGAGGTACCCCAGGAAGCCACTGGCTTCTCTCCCTTTGAGCTGTTGTACGGCCGGAGAGTCCGAGGCCCCTTGGACTTGCTCCGGGAGCACTGGGAAGGTGCTCTGGCCGAGGAGGGGAACTCGGCCATAGATTATGTGCTTTAGTTTATTATTATTATTATTATTCTTTATTTATAAAGCGCCAGCATATTCCGCAGCGCTGTACAATAAGCACAGTATAGACAGGGTTACAATATATTGAACAACATTTGACAAACAGTACAGGAGGAGATGAGGCCCTATTCCCGTAGGAACTCACAATCTAGGAGAGTTTAGGGACCGGCTGCAGGAATTGACCGCCCTGGTACGGGACAATCTCAAAGCGGCCCAAACCAAGCAGAAGAGGTGGTATGACCGGTCAGCTAGGGACCGCACCTTCCAGCTAGGGCAGAAAGTGTTAGTGCTCCGGCCGGTCAAACAAAATAGATTGCAGGCAGCCTGGGAGGGACCCTACAAAATTAGAGAAGACCTGCGATACCACCTTCATCGCAGCCAGATGTTCGGATGAAAGGATCCAAAGAACCTTTCATGTGAACATGCTGAAACCATTTCATGAAAGAGAAGAGGCAGTAGCCGCCATCTGTGCACCGGACGCGGGGGATCTGGAGGATCTCCCCCTGCCGGTACTGCCTGGGGATCCGAGCGCCCAGGGGATAGCTGATGTCCGGCTGGGCGAGGGACTCAGTCCACGCCACAGGGAACAGGCTCAGCAGGTGCTACGGGAGCACCGAGACCTGTTCTCGTCCCGTCCCGGCTACACCTCTGTAGCTCTGCATCGGGTTGATACCCAGAGTCAAACCCCCTTGCGGCAGACGGCGTACCAAATCCCCGATGCAGTAGGAGACGGGATGCAGAAGGAGATCCGTGAGATGCTGGATCTAGGGGTAATAGAACCATCCAAGAGCCCATGGGCCTCCCCCCGGTGGTTCTAGTACCCAAGAAGGATGGCACTACCAGGTTCTGTGTAGATTATAGAAGGCTCAATGAGCACACCGTTACCGACGCCTACCCCATGCCCCAGGTAGACGAGCTCCTGGACCGCATTGCCCAGGGTCACTTCCTCACCACCATTGACTTGTGTAAGGGGTACTGGCAGATTCCCCTTGCCGAGGAAGGTGTGCCGAAATCGGCATTCATCACTCCGTTTGGCCTGTACCAATTTCGGGTCATGCCACTCGGGATGGAGAATGCCCCCGCCATGTTCCAACGCATGGTGGATCGTCTGCTAGAGGGGATGCAGGACTTTACCAGCGCCTACTTAGATGACATAGCCATCTTTAGTAACACATGGGAGGACCACTTACAGCACTTACGGGCAGTACTGGACGGCCTTGGCACCGCAGGTCTGACAGTCAAACCAGACAAGTGCCACGTTGGCATGTCCGAGGTCCACTTGGGCCACCGGGTGGGCTGCGGAAGGCAGAGCCTGGAACCTGCCAAGATTGAAGCTGTCACCCAGTGGCCTACACCCCGCACTAAAACCCAGGTGTTAGCATTTCTAGGTACGGCGGGGTACTACCGCCGCTTCGTGGACTTGAATTCTGACCTGGCGACAACAACAATAGACTGCCCTCTGGGCAGGCTTTCCACCTAGTATAATACATATTGCGGTAGATATGCCGATAGCTAGACACAGGTAGGCATACCCATCTCTCTGTGACAGTCATGTCCTGTCTGTATATTATAACAAAAAATGCAATAAGATATGAGTTTTCAATAATTTACAAAGTGTAAAGTGTTTTTTTTTCACATTTTAACATGCGAGCGTTTGCGGTTATATTTTCTATGAGTTGCGCTTGTTAAAAAAATTAGAAATGGGGTCTCGTTCCTTTTTTTTTGGGGGAAAATTACGCGATTTTTGACAAACGCACCGCATACAAAAAATCGTTAGTGCAGCATCATCGTTCACATTATAATTGAAATGGGAACAATATTGCTGCATTAAGAAAACATTAAAAAATAAACAATTTTTTTTGAATTTTTTTTAAAATATTTTTTAATTTATATTTTTCATTTTTATTTTTTTTTAAAAACGGAATAAAATTGCAAAAAAATCCCAAAAAACGCCTAAAAGATCCTAAAACATCTTACAATAAAGAGACTTTTTGCGGCAGAATAAAATAATAAACGGTTTATTAGATATTGTATTAAAACGGGAATATTTTTAACATTGCTTCTCTATGGGGATTTCACTTCCCTCGAACAGGCACCGAACAGGCACCGTATGTGCAGGTAATTCGCCAGAATTTGGCGAACTGCCTGCTCTCTGAATAGCCGAATGACCAGGAAAGGTAACCGAACGCTGAATTTCACTGTTCCGTTACCTTTCGCCAGCAATTCGGATCTCTTTGAATAACCCTGATAGTGTGTGTCGTGTTATTGTGTTATTGTAATGTGTATCCTGTTATTAGAATGTTTTAATATTTGTTGCCGTTTTGAAATGCAGATGAAATGTCCTTTTCCTCCAGTGGTTTTATTGGTTTTTATGGTTTTAGTTGATACGGTTTATTTATTTTTTGCAGAATTTCGCTTTTACATATTGTTGTTTCAGTTTTAGTGATTATGTGGTCGTCTCCCCTAGACGGACGCACAGTTACACTCGCTCCTCGCGGTCTTTCCATTTCCTGCCATGTTCTTGATTTTGATGCTTTCAGTAAATTTATAAATAAATTGTGTTTTTACTTTTTAAATCTTTCTGAAATAAAACAGACATTTTGCCCCCAAAATCTGCGCCGGAGCCCACCGTGAGTTAAATAAGCGGGATGTACTGAGTGCTCGATAGAGGTGTGAGTCGCCCGCTAGGGATGAGAGAGACATCCCACCCAATTCACTAAGGGGTCAAATTGTGCGGTGACCAACCCGCGGCGCAATCAGGGTACACAGAGGGGGTCGTTAATGTTTTAAGGTCAGAATCCGCCAAACTCTGCAAAGCCAGGATCACGTGATGTTGTAAGAGCGAACTTATACGTCCCTGCCTGAGCTGCTGACACGATGGGTCACAGGTAACCTGGAGCTGGCAAGTAAGGGTTACTATAGACAATGTATGTCAAAAAACACTCCATGGGCCTTAAGGGGTTAATTTCATAGGGGGCACCCCAGTTAAGACCAAAAAATATAATGAAAGCTCCGTAAAGCTAATCCACTATGAATAAAATAACCCCTCCTCTATTAACCCTATACTAACTGAGGCTCTGACCTCCATTAACCCTATACTGAGCCCCCATCCCCATTAACCCTATACTAACTGAGGCTCTAACCCCCATTAACCCTACACTAACTGAGGCTCTAACCCCCATTAACCTTATACTATTTGAGGCTCTAACCCACATTCACTGGTGTATTTTGGCCTAGGCCAACAAGGCCTAGGCCTAGGGCGGCACTCTCCAGGGGGCGGCGGCCCGCCGGGTGGCCCCACCCCTAAAAAAAAATAAAAATATATATATTTTTTTACTTTTGCAATCTATTTTACCAGGAAGGAAACATTGAGATGTCACTAATTTTCAAGTATGTCCTGGGTAGGTAACGCCTAGGCTTTCACTTTCCAGGGGCCACAAAAAAACCTCACTACAGGGTCCCCAAAGTGCATGGAGTCGGCCGCTGTATGCTGCCACCACAAACCCATGGCCTGCTGTTTTCAAAAGAACTACTGAACGAAAATGTCTGGAATTTACATATAAGATCCTATGATTGATAATAAAAAGTTCTGTTACAGAAAAAGAAGAACCGATATTAACAAAAAGGGGGGGGGGATTTTGCCCAAAAAATTCTGAAAAATTACTAAAGGGTACTAAAAAAAAAAAAATCAATAAATAAATAAAGACTTTTTACTGCAGATTAAAATAAGTGGTTTATTAGATATTGCATAAAAACGGGAATTTTTTAACATTGAAACCTATGGGGTTCGCCTGAATACCTGAACCTGCTGATTGAAACCACCGAACATCAGGGTATTTCACTGTCATTTCTCTGCTGTTTGGTGTTCTCTGAATAGATTAACCATTACTTCTCTATGGGGATTTGCACTGCCTTCAAACAGCACCGTACTTGCTGCAGTTCGCCAAACTTGTGTGTGAGCATATCACCAGAGCAGTGGTGTACTTAGAGGAGTGGCGGAGGGCGGGCCGCCCCAGGTACCAGTGATTATTGGGGTGTCATTAGGGGGTACTAGGAGGTGCCACTGTCACTGTGTGTCAGCTTTGAGCTGTGTTCTCAAACAACGAGCAGCGGAGCATGGCGTTTGCATACGGAATAAAATCGAATAGAATAAAAATCCCCCTCTCCTCCCTCCATAGCTCCTCCCCTGCCCCGCAGCAGCTCTAGGAGGGGGATGTGATTTGTGTCCAGAGAGAGAAGATGACAGTAAACGGCAGGTAAAGGGGGGGGTATCAGCAGAATATGAAGCCCTGTCTGCTTACTGCTGTTTAAAGTGGACCTTTCCTTAACCAGCACTGCAGTGATAGAAATTTGTCATTGAGCTGCCTGGCTCCTGGTGAGGCTGCGTGCGTGCAGGTCACACTCGGTCCGGCCAGTCAGGTGGTACTGAGTCTCAGTACCACCTGACTGGCTGAACCACGTGACACGCACGCAGCTGCCCACTTTCGTTAACATGGACTGTCACTCTATTCTGGACTGAACACCCACCAGGAAGGGAATCAAAGCCACGGTGCACCCTCTGGCAGTGGCACCCCACTGCTGACAAGATGGCTCCACGCACAGGCACAGCCGCGATCCTAATATGGCCTGGAGGGACCTCCTGCTGAGTCTGTACACAGTCCCTGCTGACTCTGCACACAGCCCTACCGCGGACGGAGGCCGGTAAATGTAGAATAAATATTTGCTGTGTGCTCATATACACTCGGTTTGCTGGGAGTTTTATTGCAGTGGATTCTGATGCACTCATACACTCCACACATTGCATTGCTGGGAGTTTTATTGCCATGGATTCTGATACGCTGACACACACAACAAATTGCATTGCTGGGAGTTTTATTGCTGTGGATTCTGATACGCTGACCCGCACATTGCATTGCTGGGAGTTTTATTGCTGTGGATTCTAATACACTCATACACACTGCACATTACATTGCTGGAATTTTTATTGCTGTGGATTCTGATACGCTGACACACACCAAACATTGCATTGCTGGGAGTTTTATTGCTGTGGATTCTGTGATACACACTGCACATTACTGTGAGTTTTATTGCTGTGCAATTCTGTGATATGCTCATATGCAGTGCACGTTTTTGTGGATTTTATTGTTCAACCAATTAGAGCGGCTGTGATCCAGTATACTTAACATGCGTGGCTGTTCTTTGTAAAAATGTTTGCATTTAAACATTTCATAATTTTATTTATCTCAATAGATACATTTGAAATGGTATACAAAATATACAAGTAGGCACTTGGTATCCACTTTTAATATAAAGAGAGGAAAAGGCGTAGCTCTAAGAGGAAAAAGTGGAGCTTAAAGAGGAAGGGTGGGGATTAACCAGGAAGAGGTGTGGCCTTGACAGGAAGGGGTGTCTCAAATTTAAATTAGGGGGTGCACAAGTTTAGTCAGGCCTAGGGCAGCACAAAACCTAAATACACCACTGCCCACATTAACCCTATACTGAGGCTCTAACCCCCATTAACCCTATACTAACTGAGGCTCTAACCCCCATTAACCCTATACTGACTGACTGAGGCTATAACCCATCCCCTAAACTAGAAAGATAATAAAATGCCTACTGAAGTTGCAGTTTTCTCATTCCTTGTTAAATTCCCCAGATCAGCATTTTTTTTGCTGTTGACCTTTTCCTGGAATGACCTCCCTGGCGTTGTCGATCGCCGGAGGGTAAATATGAAGTTTAATAGGGATTTTTTTTATTTTTCTAGTTACATTTAGGTTAATTTAAGGGATTTAGAGATGGTTTAGAGTAAGGGGGAGGGGCTAGGCTCTTAGTATAGGAGATAAAGGGGTATTTTATTTAATTGTAGGGGTTAACTTTAGTTATAGGATGAGAGGGTAGAGGAGGGCATTTAATGTTTAGTAAGTAATTAACCCCTTAAGTATTAAAGGCTATATATATATAGCTATATTATATTTGTATATAGAGTTAATTCAGTTAGGGATTAGGGATGAGCCGAATACCCCCACCCCCGAGTTCGGTTCGCATTCGAACTCGAACTTTTCAAACGTTCGAATTCGAACACGAACTCAATGCAAGTCAATGGGACGCAAAGTTTGATTTTTAGAGTGCCCTCCAAGAGGGCATATATGCTAGATATTTGCCATAAAAGGTGTATGGGGGTCCGGGTAGTGCCCTGGGGGACAGGAAACAAGGACAAAAAGTTTTAAAAAAAAGTTTTTTAACCACTTGGCTGCTATGGACGCGCTCAGCGCATCCAGCCAAGTGGTTCTCCTGTGCACGGACGCGCTCAGCGCGTCCGAGCACAGGAGGCAGCAATCCACCGGATTCCGGCGGAGCTTGCGCCCCCCCGGTGCGGGCAGACATCTTGGATGTCAGCCCAGCACTCGGGCCCGGCGGGGACATTAGGTGTTATCGCGGCGACGCGATGACACCTAATTCAGGCGCCCCCCCGCATGTGCAGGGGAGGCGCCTGAAAGGGAGGGGTGAGGTCCTTCGGAGCCTCTCTCCCTCCCGATCGCCGCGGAGCAGGGGTCAAAACAGACACCGCTTGGAAGGGCACAGCCTGCCTTCAAAAACGGTGGCTGTTATTAACCCCTGGGTGCCGGATCACGAATCGGCGCTGAAAAGCGCCGGTTCGTTATCCTTTCCCGGAGCTGGCCGACATCTGGATGTCGGCCAAGCCTCCGGGAACTCCCCTGAGGACTGGTGTCATCGTGCATAGCACGATGACGCCAGTCCTAGAGTTACCCCTAGCTGCCACCAACCGTGGAGATAGGGGGTTCCAATGAACTCCCTATCTCCCGATCCGTGGCAGCTAGGGGTTAAAGTTTGTATTGTTGGATCGGTCAGAGCATGGCCGTTCCAACGATACCAAACACTACTGTGAAAATTTTTGTAAAAAAAAAAAAAAAAAGAAATTAAAAAAAAATTATAAAAAAAAAACCAAAAAACTTTTTTTTCTTTTTTTTGGTTTGTTAATGCAGCAATATTGTTCCCATTTCAATTATAATGTGAACAATGATGCTGCACTAACGATTTTTGTATGCAGTGCGTTTGTTAAAAATCGTGTAATTTTCCCCAAAAAAAAAATGTAACGAGACCCCATCTCTAATTTTTTTAACAAGTGCACCCCATGCAAAATATAACCGCAATTGCTCGCATGTTAAAATGTGAAAAAAACCCACTTTACACGTTGTAAATTATTGAAAAATCATATTTTATTGCATTTTTTGTTATAATAAACAGACAGGTCATGACGTATACATATAATAATGACATATTATGAATCTGCCGAGTCTGACGGAAAGAACGATATATAATATGTCTGGGTCATATACTAAAATAAGCCTTCAAAACGCGTTTAAACATGATGAGCAAAACCGGTAAAAATGACCTCAGCACAGAGGCGGGAAAAGCCTCAGCAGCGAAAGGGTTAAAGGGACAGTGAGAATTCCAAGAAATAAGGGTTAAAAATAAAAACGAAAAATTCCTTCAAATATCGTGCCTAGGAGGTCCCCATAACCTGCCCGTGAAGTGGCGGATTTCTAGGATGTATAGAAACATTTAAAAGCAAAAAAATGACGTTTCAAATGACGGTAAATGCATTTCCTTTAATCTATTCATAAACAACTGCTTGGGGCGGCAGCCTGTATGAAAAGACATTTTAGGACACGCAGAAAAAGTTTAGTGATTTTTTGGCTAAATTATGGTGAAACTTATGCAGGCTTTGGATGAAAGTAACAATAGGTGCTTTAAAATTGGGCCTTTAGCGTTGGCAACAGTGCCATCACACAGTAACCCCTCTGTGGTATTGTGGAAGAGTGCAGGGGTGGACCATGCGGTCCTATATTAAAAAGATATGGAACTGGTAAAGGCGTCAGTGCACCCAGCTATTGTGCTTTTGGTGCCAGGCCAGCAAGTGCCATCATACAGTAACCCCTCTGTGGTATTGTGGAAGAGTGCAGGGGTGGACCATGCGGTCCTATATATTAAAAAGATATGAATCTGGTAAAGGCGTCAGTGCACCCAGATATTGTGCTTTTGGTGCCAGGCCAGCAAGTGCCATCATACAGTAACCCCTCTGTGGTATTGTGGAAGAGTGAGGGGTGGACCATGCAGTCCTATACTAAAAAGATGTGAATCTGGTACAGGTGTCAGTGGCAGTGCACCCAGATATTGTGCTTTTGGTGCCAGGCCAGAAAGTGCCATCATACAGTAACCCCTCTGTGGTATTGGGGAAGAGTGCAGGGGTGGACCATGCGGTCCTATATTAAAAAGATATGAATCCAGTAAATGCGTCAGTGCACAAAGATATTGTGCTTTTGGTGCCAGGCCAGCAAGTGCCATCATACAGTAACCCCTCTGTGGTATTGTGGAAGAGTGCAGGGATGGACCCTGCGGTTCAAAAAATGAAAATGATATAAATGTGGCACAGGCGTCAGTGCAGCCAAATATTGTGCCTTTCATGACAGCAAGTGCCTTCACACCGTAACCCTTTTGTGGTATTGTGGAAGAGTTCAGCGCTGGATGATTTGTGAATGCAGAAGACATAACCGATCTATTCCGTTATGTCAGCATCAGGGGATTGATAACTGCTGATCCAGGACTGATTCATTTTTATAAATGTCAGCCGGTCTACGGAGTCGGTGGACAGACGCACTCTTTTGTCTGTGACAAAACCTCCAGCGGCACTGAACGACCTTTCAGAAAGCACGCTAGATGAAGGGCAACCTAGTAGCTGCATAGCATATTAGCTAAGTTCTGGCCAGTGATCCAATCTCAACACCCAGTAAGCCAGTGCATCATCTGCTGGAAAGGTATCCAGGTCTGCCCTTGCCCCTAGGTAGTCCTGCACCATATGGTGAAGACGCTGGCAATGGGTGCCTACATTTGACGTCCCTGGGCGTCGTGGACTAAAAGAATTTAAAAAGGCATCAGTCAGGCGGCACCGGCCTTCACCACTATTCCTCTGATCATCCGCAGCCTCAGAAGCACCTGTGTCATCACTTGGTAACCTACCAGTGCCTGGAAAGGTGTTACACAAGTGGCGCTTTAGAGCATCCTCAAGTTTTTCATCCTGTGCACCCTCTGTGCGGGCAGGATGAGCTCTGCAACTTTCCCTTGTATCGTGGATCAAGAAGTGTTGCCAACCAGTAATGATCCCTCTCCTTGACCGCACGAATCCTGGGGTCCTTTAGCAGGCTTTGCAGGATAAGGGAGCCCATGCAGCATAGGTTGGAGGTGGCATTAGCTTCCGAGTCTTCCTGGCCAATGAGGAGGATAAACCCAATGTGCACTTCCTCCTCCCAGCCACGTACTAGTCCTTGTGTTTCTGGGCACACAAAACCCTGACTTGAGGAATCCCCACCTTCAATGCCCCACTACTTAAATATTCCTCCTCCTCCTCATCCTCCTCCTGTCTGATCTGAGGAGGACCCGCTGGAATGCTGTCTGCTTAAAGACTGGGGCCTTCAGAGCTAGGGAAGGCCTCCTCTTCCTCCCGCTGCTCTGCCTCTAGAGCCACATCTATAATTCCCCGCAGAGTGTGCTCAAGCAGGAACACTAAAGGAATTGTGTCACTGATGCATGCACTGTCCCTGCTCACCATCCTCGTTGCCTCCTCAAATGGTGACAATACAGTGCATGCATCCTTGATCATCAGCCACTGTGGTGGGGGAAAAAAAACAAGTTGACCTGAACCTGTCCTTGTGCCATACTCACACAGGTACTCGTTGATGACCCTCTGCTGCTTGTGCAGATGCTGCAGCATTGCTAATGTCGAGTTCCACCTGGTGGGCCTGTCACAGATCAGACGGTTTGTGGGAAGATGGAATTCTCTTTTTATTTCTGCCAGGTGAACACTTGCAGGGAATGACCATCTGAAGTGGCTGCAGACTTTTCTGGCCTGGCTGAGAAGCTCTGCCAGCCCTGGGTACCTGGTCAGGAAACGCTGTACCATGAGATTTAGGACGTGTGCTAGGCATGGTACATGTGTCAACTTATCAAGGCGTAGGGCGGAGAGAAGGTTGCTGCCATTATCACAGACGACCATTCCCAGCTCAAGTTGGCGTGGTGTTAACCATCTCTGCACCTGCCCCTGCAGAGCTAACAGAATTTCTGGCCTGGTTTGGCTCCTGTCCCCTAAACAAACCAGCTCAAGCACAGTATGGCATCTTTTTGCTTGAGCCATTGCGTAGCCCCTGTCAGGCGTCGGTTTAACTGTCACTTCGCCAGAGACACAAACGGAAGAGGAAGAGGGTGAGGTGGTGGTGGAGCAGACAGACCTCATACAAGCAGCTTTCTGGAGGCGTGATGGATTTACAAGCTCCAGCACAGAGCCCCGTCTTGGATCCCTCCCAGCTGCAATTAGAGTTACCCAGTGTGCCGTGAAGGAAATGTAACGACCCTGTCCATGCTTGCTGGACTACATGTCTAAAGTCACATGCACCTTGCTGCTGACTGCCTTTCCCAATGACTCGATAACATTGTCTTCCATGTGCTGGTATAGTGCTGGAATGGCCTTCCATGAAAAGTAATGGCATTTTGGAACATGCCACTGTGGTACAGCACATTCAGCAAATTCATGGAAGGGAGCAAAGTCCACCAGCTGGAAAGGCAGCAGCTGCAATGTGCGTAATTTTGCTAATCTGGCATTTAGACGCTGTGCTTGGGGATGGTTGGGACTATATTTTTTCTTACGCTGCAGCAGCTGGGGCTACGTAATCTGACTGCATAAATCTTCAGCTGATGGGATGCTGTCACATTGTGAGGAAGGACCTGGTACATCCATTACTGTGGCATCATCCCTGTCAGTGGAGGTTGTAGCAGGCAATGACATGGCAGGACATACAGTGGGGGTAGAGACAGATGATTAGGAGGAGGACCTGCGCAAAGTTTTGTGCCAACGGGATACGTGGCAGGAGGTCATATGTCACCTCAAGCACGTGGTACCAAGCGTCCGTTGTCTTTCCCACGCTTGAGCCTCATCTGACATAGATTACAAATAGCAACGGTGGGGTCTGCTGCACATTTCTTAAAGAACTCCCAGACAGCAGAGTTCCTGGATGTGTGCTTTGAGACAACAGCGCTCTGCAACTGAGCAGCTCTGATATCTGATGCCTTGGACTAGCTAGTGCCCACGGTTGGTCATAGAGGATGTTGTGCCTCGTGTTTGTTGTGCCTCCTCCTCATCACTTGACTCCTCTGTTCGATCAGGCACCCAGGTGGAGTCAGTGAACTCATCATCATTGTCATCACCTCCTATCTCCTCATCACTGGAGCCAACTTGGCAGTATGCTGCAGCTGCTGGGGCAACATGAGTGCCAGTTATTTGTGTGTCATCACTGGCACCCCCTTTCTCTAGGTTGATTATACTCCCTTCCTCAACCTCAGAGATTGAATCAGAGCACTGTACTTGCTGCGCATCCTCAAGTAGCATGTCACGGTCATTGTAGTCAAACAATTCAGCTGACTCCTCCGTGTGTGATAGTGAGGCTACAGCAGGAGTAGCTGTGGACATGGAGGCTGCATTAGATGCTTTGGCAACTGAGGTGGACTGTAAAGCACTACAAGCCTGGCTGGCAGAGGACTCGGAGGATGAGGATGGCTTGGTTAGCCAATCCACCAAGTCCTCTGTATGTTGCTGCTGCTTAAGACGGCCAGCACCAGTTAGAAAGGACAAGCGTGCCCCTGCAGAGGATGCACCACGTCCACCACGACCAGAGGCACAGCCTTCCGACACAGAGGCTGCTTGCCCTTTTATTTGTGTCTGGGAGCGTCTACCTGTCCTTTTTGGTCTTTCTGACATGGTGAGTGATATATAGATTAAATATATACAGAACTCTGATTCAACTCTGGTATAAAAATTAAAGATTTCCAGAACTCTGGTATAACTCAGTGAGACACCCTGATAGCTGGCAACCAGTGACAAGACACAGATTACAATTCCCAAAAACCTCCGATAAATCAGTGAGACCCCCTGATGGGTGCCAGTGACAAGACACAAATTAGAATTCACAGAAATTTGCTACAAGTCAGTGAGACCCCCTGATAGCTGGCAACAGTGACAAGACACAGATTACAGTTACAGTTCCCAGAAATCTGATAGAAGTATGTGGGACCCCCTGCTAGCTCGCAGTGAGAAGACACAGATTACATGTCTCATAAACCTCCTATAAATCAGTGAGACCCCCTGATGGGTGGCAGTGACAAGACACAGATTAGAACAATTCCCAGATATTTTGTAGAAATTACTGACACCCCAAAATAGTTGTTGGTGGCAGATAGTTGTTGGTGGCAGTGACAAGACAAAGATACCTCAATTCCCAAATATTTTGTAGAAATTACTGACCCCCCCCAAAATTCAGGGTGGCAGTGACAAGACACAGATTAAAGGGACACTCTAGGCAACATGACCACCTAAGCTATTTTAGGTGGTCATGATGCCCAGAGTATGCTGCCCTCTTTCCCCCCTCCCTCCGCTCAGCGGTTCAGCTGTAAATGCTGAAAACAGCTGAGAGAGGCAGAGAACTTTACACCGCCCTCCCAGCAGTCAGTCAGCAGATTTCCCGCTTCTGCCGACTTTTGCCGAGTAGGAGACGTCATCGCGCTTTCAGCGCGATGACATCTCCAACTCACCGCAGAACCTGGCGGCTCCCTCTGAGGGTTAGTGTTGCACGCATTCTCTTGCGCGCAACACTAATCCTCAGAGGGAGCCGGGAGGAAGCCTGCCGAGTGGCTGGCTTACGTGAGAGGCGCGCATGCGCGCTTCTCACATAAACCAGAAGGCAAGAAGACTCAAGAAGGACGGGAGCGAAAGAGGAGGGAGGTGAGTATGAAAAGAAAAAAGACGCCGCTGGAAACAAGAGGATTTTAGGGTAAGTATTACAGTTACAAAAAAAAAAAAAAAAGATTTATTAAAGGGAGTAGGGATAGATTAAGGTTAAAAAACGGGGGAGGGGTGATTTTTTGTTAGAGTGTCCCTTTAACTCAATTCCCAAATATTTTGTAGAAATTACTGACCCCCCAAAATAGTTGCTGGTCACAAGACAAAGATTACCTCAATTCCCAAATATTTTGTATAAATTACTGACCCCCCCCCCCCCAAAATAGTTGCTGGTGGCAGTGACAAGATACAGATTACCTCAATTCCCAAATATTTTGTAGAAATTACTGACCCCCAAAATACTGCGTGGCACTGGCTGTGACAAGACACAGATCACCTCAATTCACAAACATTTTGTAGAAATTACTGACCCCCAAAATACTGTGTGGCAGTGACAAGACACAGATCACCTCAATTCCCAAATATTTTGTAGCAATTACTGACCCCCAAAATATATCAAATCCCCTTGCGAGGAAAGCGGCTTATTAGCAAAATTAAAACTTTAAACTTTAATTAATCTCAATTATAAAATATTAAGGAAAAACAGAAAAGGTGCTCTTTCCCAGATAGAAGAAACAGGTGACAAGAAAAAATGATGGAAAGACCTGTAGATCTCAAGCTCGTCCCCTCCAACGGACGTTTCAAGGGATAAATGATTGAAAATGTAACGAGATCTAAACAGGACAATATGAAAAATGAAGGATCATAGCATTATATGTTAAAACAGTGGTGTATCATGACACGCCCCCTGTAGAAACGCACTCACAAGATGTATAATGAATAAGCGCATGTACAAGTTACCCGTTCCAAGGGTGTTTAGAGAGGCCCAGAATATCACCATCAGCGGGGAAACTCCACCTGGAACGCTTTCTGCTGCTGCACCAGAGAAATGGGAATCCAGTCGCCAATAAAGTAAAAAAGGTTTTTTATTCCATAAAAATCCGACGCGTTTCGTTGGTATTACACCAACTTCATCAGGGATATAATGAATACAAACAAGCCCCCCTCCCTTTATAGTCCCCATCCTGAAAAATGATCCAATCGTCTTTACGTTGTAATCGCCGCTGTACTTTGGAAATACTTCCGGCTTCCGGTCTTCTGACGGCTCACGCTGACTCATTTCCTGTCATCCATCTTTATGCAGGCAAAGGGTCCCGATCTCTATTAGCGATTGTGCGAAGCACATCTCGAAGCTCCGCCATCTTGATGCAGTCATTTAATAATGTCACATTTGATGTCACTTTTGTAGTCTCGCTTGTTAATTCACATAGTCCAGCCATTAGAGAGCCGATATGTAGCGGAACGTGGTGATGTTGAATGTACATATTGAAGACCCGATACAACATGGATGGAAAGAGAAGGGCTCAAATTACAAACAATACTTAATTTAAAATAAAATAAAACACAAAAATGCGTAAAAATGAAAATAAATGTAAAAAACAGAGCCTATATAAATGAATGAAGGAAGGAAAGGGAATAGAAAAAACAGAAGGGAATTCTAGTGAATTATAAACAGTTAATCACATCTATTTCTTAGTTAAGACCACCTTCTATCCAGGTGCCCATCTCAAAAATCCACCTACTTTCTTTTTGGGCTAAAGTTTTAATAAAATCTCCTCCTCTCCAATTGGGTTTTACCAACTCTATACCACACCATAATATTCGAACTAAGAAAGAACATAGTGTTTCGGACCATTGTAACAAATGTCCTCTTTTTTCTTTTAATAATCTAAAATGGTGTGGTATAGAGTTGGTAAAACCCAATTGGAGAGGAGGAGATTTTATTAAAACTTTAGCCCAAAAAGAAAGTAGGTGGATTTTTGAGATGGGCACCTGGATAGAAGGTGGTCTTAACTAAGAAATAGATGTGATTAACTGTTTATAATTCACTAGAATTCCCTTCTGTTTTTTCTATTCCCTTTCCTTCCTTCATTCATTTATATAGGCTCTGTTTTTTACATTTATTTTCATTTTTACGCATTTTTGTGTTTTATTTTATTTTAAATTAAGTATTGTTTGTAATTTGAGCCCTTCTCTTTCCATCCATGTTGTATCGGGTCTTCAATATGTACATTCAACATCACCACGTTCCGCTACATATCGGCTCTCTAATGGCTGGACTATGTGAATTAACAAACGAGACTACAAAAGTGACATCAAATGTGACATTATTAAATGACTGCATCAAGATGGCGGAGCTTCGAGATGTGCTTCGCACAATCGCTAATAGAGATCGGGACCCTTTGCCTGCATAAAGATGGATGACAGGAAATGAGTCAGCGCGAGCCGTCAGAAGACCGGAAGCCGGAAGTATTTCCGAAGTACAGCGGCGATTACAACGTAAAGACGATTGGATCGTTTTTCAGGATGGGGACTATAAAGGGAGGGGGGCTTGTTTGTATTCATTATATCCCTGATGAAGTTGGTGTAATACCAACGAAACGCGTCGGATTTTTATGGAATAAAAAACCTTTTTTACTTTATTGGCGACTGGATTCCCATTTCTCTGGTGCAGCAGCAGAAAGCGTTCCAGGTGGAGTTTCCCCGCTGATGGTGATATTCTGGGCCTCTCTAAACACCCTTGGAACAGGTAACTTGTACATGCGCTTATTCATTATACATCTTGTGAGTGCGTTTCTACAGGGGGCGTGTCATGATACACCACTGTTTTAACATATAACGCTATGATCCTTCATTTTTCATATTGTCCTGTTTAGATCTCGTTACATTTTCAAACATTTAAAATATTAAGGAACAGTTGTCGATTTACAAATGAATTAGTTGTTTGTATTAAACAAATTAAACCCACATGTGGTATCAGAAGGTTGAAAAAATTGTGTATGTAATATACTAAAGTAATTGGTGCGTCCACCAATATACACAGATGCACATATACAGGAAAGGGTGATAACCCTAGTCAGATTAATAACAACCTGGATGTATAAGAAAATGAGGATAACCCCACCTGAGTCGCGCTCTGACCCCTACACAAAATAACCTTGATGAGGCTTAAATAGCCAAGAAGCAATTACTTAAAGTAAAGCGCAATAGACAGTAATTAGATTAACCCCCACGGGTTTGATTAGACTGTCAACGTGCTACTCGATTGGTAAATAATTGATTGATGCCCGTTGGCTTTGGAATACCAGCAAATAATTGATCGTGGGATAATTGAAAATATTAAGCCCATTAGCATAGATTCCTATTGGGAAAATTGGAATATATAATAATATATCTCAAATAATAATTTGCATGCACATAATAAACACATATTGTGGTAATCGCTAGACCCAATGATGGATAAGGATAACATTCATCGACTTGGAATTAAACTTAACTCACTACGTATACCAGTGAGAGAAGTAACCAAACATATATGTTAATATGGAGATTGAAATAAATAAAGGTCAATGCGTAATTAATTGGACCATCGCGCTAAACTACACACCGAGAATACGACACTCAGGGAGGAGGTTTGATGGCACAAATATTGATGAATGATCCTACACCTTAGAGTTGGTTAGGAACGTTTCTATGTAGCGATCATAATGGCAAATAGATATTCGTCAAGAAGGAGTGAACCTACACGTCCTCAATCAATAAGGTAACCGCGTAAATTGAACCTGCTGCTATGATGTTTGACGGATGGTCGGTTAGCAGCGAATATTAACTCCAGAACAGTTCAGTCATTAGGTACTGAAATTAAAGGTACAATTTATTATTGGCAGTAATACTCAGTATATTGATAATGCTGTGAACCAATGGGTAGTTCAATTAAAGCCAACCAACTCATGCGCTAAATATGTGATGATAAGCATTCAATATGACAGGCACACAGCGTGTTCCCGAGTGAGCGGGTGCAAATCTTGGGGATACACACTCAGTAATAACTATCAGCCCGAACATTGGTTAATGTGCATGCACTTTGTAAACAAAAAAGTTAAATAGCCACCAGGCTCAATATCATTAGAAGGAGAACATCCAAATGACAAAAAGTTCCACAAAGGTTCAAATGACCTGAGAAAATACTCAAGTTAAGCAGCCGCTCGGCTAAAGATTATTGGTATGATGACCGGTCAAATAGCGGCTAGATTAACCGAGAAATATATTCTTCAAGGTTCAATTAACCTACAGACGCTCAACGCGCGTTTCTCTGCTGTTAACACAGCAATTTCATCAGGAGATGAAATTTTTGTAGGCTAATTCAGCCGTCATTTGGATGTTCTCCTTCTAATGATATTGAGCCTGGTGGCTATATAACTTTTTTGTTTACAAAGTGCATGCACATTAACCAATGTTCGGGCTGATAGTTATTACTGAGTGTGTATCCCCAAGATTTGCACCCGCTCACTCGGGAACACGCTGTGTGCCTGTCATATTGAATGCTTATCATCGCATATTTTGCGCATTAGTTGGTTGGCTTTAATTGAACTACCCATTGGTTCACAGCATTATCAATATACTGAGTATTACTGCCAATAATAAATTGTACCTTTAATTTCAGTACCTAATGTCAGAGCGCGACTCAGGTGGGGTTATCCTCATTTTCTTATACATCCAGGTTGTTATTAATCTGACTAGGGTTATCACCCTTTCCTGTATATGCCTCAATACAGAATGCACCTGTAAACATGTAACACAGTGACTATATACAGAATGCACTTGTAAACATGTAACACAGTGACTATATACAGAATGCACCTGTAAACATGTAACATAGTGACTATATACAGAATGCACCTGTAAACATATAACACAGTGACTATATACAGAATGCCCCTGTAAACATGTAACACAGTGACTATATACAGAATGCACCTGTAAGCATGTAACACAGTGACTATATACAGAATGCGCCTGTAAACATGTAACACAGTGACTATATACAGAATGTACCTGTAAACATGTAACACAGTGACTATATACAGAATGCACCTGTAAACATGTAACACAGTGACTATATACAGAATGCGCCTGTAAACATGTAACACAGTGACTATATACAGAATGCACCTGTAAACATGTAACACAGTGACTATATACAGAATGCGCCTGTAAACATGTAACATAGTGACTATATACAGAATGCACCTGCTGTAAACATGTAACACAGTGACTATATACAGAATGCGCCTGTAAACATGTAACATAGTGACTATATACAGAATGCACCTGTAAGCATGTAACACAGTGACTATATACAGAATGCGCCTGTAAACATGTAACAGTGATTATATACAGAATGCGCCTGTAAACATGTAACACAGTGACTATATACAGAATGCACCTGTAAACATGTAACCTAGTGACTATATACAGAATGCGCCTGTAAACATGTAACACAGTGACTATATACAGAATGCGCCTGTAAACATGTAACACAGTGACTATATACAGAATGCGCCTGTAAACATGTAACACAGTGACTATATACAGAATGCACCTGTAAACATGTAACACAGTGACTATATACAGAATGCGCCTGTAAACATGTAACACAGTGACTATATACAGAATGCACCTGTAAACATGTAACACAGTGACTATATACAGAATGCGCCTGTAAACATGTAACATAGTGACTATATACAGAATGCACCTGTAAGCATGTAACACAGTGACTATATACAGAATGCGCCTGTAAACATGTAACAGTGATTATATACAGAATGCGCCTGTAAACATGTAACACAGTGACTATATACAGAATGCACCTGTAAACATGTAACCTAGTGACTATATTTCCTACATATTTTTTCTGTTAATCTGTATATTTGTGTTTTTTTTTTTTTTTTTTTTAATATCTTGCATTGTATTACTTTGTATTTCTGTAAATGTAACACTTCAATGTTCTTGAACCCAGGACATGCTTGAAAACGAGAGAAATCTCAATGTATCCTTCCTGGTAAAATCCTTTATAAATAAATAAATAAATAAATAAATATGCGCATCTGTGTATATTGGTGGACGCACCAATTACTTTAGTATATTACATACACAATTTTTTCAATCTTCTGATACCACATGTGGGTTTAATTTGTTTAATACAAACAACTAATTCATTTGTAAATCGACAACTGTTCCTTAATATTTTATAATTGAGATTAATTAAAGTTTAAAGTTTTAATTTTGCTAATCAGCCTCTTTCCTCGCAAGGGGATTTGATATATATTCGCAATTAGTGTTTAGTCACTTTCCTATTTCCTTACACGGTGGTTTTGTCCATCGGTTTATTCATACTGATCCCCAAAATACTGCGTGGCAGTGACAAGACACAGATCACCTCAATTCCCAAATATTTTGTAGCAATTACTGAAGCCCAAAATACTGGGTGTCAGTGAGAACACACAGATTAGAACAATTCCCAGATATTTAGTAGAAATGAGACCCCCCAGTAGCTGGTGGCAGACTGGCAGTGAGAACACACACTAAGGCTAGGGTCAGACTAACGCATTTTTCGCGTTGTCCGTGTAAAAGTGCGTTCGAACGAATGGACGCATTTTTTCACGGAATACGCGATAGCGGTCATACGATGCACATTTTCATCCGTGATTTTGTACGGATCATCAATAAAACACTTTTTGTGACTGGACGTTATGTTGGCCGGACATTAGCAGCGTCTGACGTCTCCTAATCACACACACACGCCGCTAGAGGATGCAGCACACTCTGTACGTCAGTACTAGCGGTATCACGTTCTCGAAAAAATGCATTCATTTGCCACTTGCGTTGCGCGGCCGCACTTTTGTGCGGCCGTTCTTCGTATGTTCCCCATCATTGGACGTCATTTGCTGCTAGCACGGCCGTGATTTAGTGCGGCTAAACGCACGTTAATACTGCATTAGTCTGACCCTAGCCTAACACAACAACAATCTCCTCTCAAAAAACACGCGTGCTGAAGCGCTGTGTGAAACCTTATATAGTGTGCTGCGGGACTTAGCTCTGTGAGCCCATGATTGGGCAAAATTTGCCCAATCAGGACTCTGAGCCGTGATTGGCATAGTCTTGAACCTGTCTTGCACCTGACCTGTGGTCAGGTGCAAGGCTGTAGCCAATTACAAGCTTCAGGCTAGTGGAAAAGTGCATTGTGGTCCATTGTGGTGCATTGTGGGCGAACATGCGGCGAACATGCGGAAATGTTTGTAGTTCGCGAACATGCGAACAGGCGATTTTCGAATCGAACTCCGAACCGATCGAACCGAACAGCTCATCCCTAGCTGGAACATCCATGGGAGCGTCAATGGCTCCATCTTATGCCAATGCTTACTTGTTTTAATATGAACAACAACACATTCTTACACCTTTTGCAGCTAACATTATTTTTTACGTTAGATTTGTTGATAATATTCTTATTTTGTGGAAGGGTATCCAACATGCATTGATTAACAACACAGTCACTCGACCTTGACACTCCGGTCAAATTTTCACTCACATCTGATGCTACTACGGTTCGCTTTTTAGACGTAGAGATCACTCTGAAGGATCAACTTTTTTTTTCTCCTTATCGCAAAGAGACTGACCGTAACACTATCTTACGAGCGGATAGTTTTCATCCACCGCACCTCATTAAATCGTTACCCATTTCTCTATTCCTTAGGGTGATGCGTTACAATTCAGACCCTTCAAAGAGATCACACTAGATTGATGAAATGTTTCAAAGGTTCTTATCTAGAGGTTACAGTTTAACTGTCCTCAATACAGCGTATTCACAAGCAGTTGCTAAATTTAACAATCATGCCATAAATAAATCCACCAATGAAGCGCGTATATTTTTACCTATGTCATACCATACACAGAGCCATGCTCTACCCAGACTATCTATAAAAATTGGCAACTTTTTCAAGGTGATAGATCCTTACCTAAAAAATTTCACTCACCTCCCATTATTCTCACCTACAAGAGATCTCGTAATTTACTAGATCTACTTGTTCTCAGACGCATGTAACCGTTCCTTTAAAACCAGGTTGTTTCAGATGTCCCAGTTGTGTCACTTGTAGCCACATGAGTACTTCCTCTACCTTCCCCCATCCATTGTCTGGTAAAAGATTTAAAATTCGTCATCACATAACATGCATTACGGAATTCGTAATCTATTTAATCACTTGTCCATGCGGACTTGCTTACGTTGGGAAGACTGAGCGCTCATTACACGATCGTATTCGAGGTCATAGATCTAACATCACCACTGCTTTTCGTGATGGCCACACAGACAAACTTGTTGCCAAACATTTTCTGGAACATAAACATCAATTAACCACTTTAAAAGTTATAGCTATAGACCATGTACCTCCCCTTTGCAGAGGAGGCGACCGTTCACAAAAATTGCTACAAAGGGAAACCTTTTGGATTAAGACCCTTGATACTATTGCCCCTAAGGATCTTAATGAATATGTGTCATTCACGTAATTTTTGTCTTCCAGACTATAGATTGCACCACATATTGTTTAATAGTTTATTAAATTGTGTTTTCACGTTTTGCACTTTATTATTGTTTTGTCACATAGATTAAATATTGTTTTCACCTATAAGGAATAATAATAACCTGCTAGAGACAGGTCATATATAGAAACTGAGCTGAAAAAGATGTGTACTCCAAATTGAAAGGAAGGGAGGTAACCCACACTTAATTACTAGAATTAGTCACCGAGGTGGCTGCATCAATTAGAGCTCGTTAAAACCTAACTTTTATTGGTACTTGTTATAAAAATAAAAATAAACCTGTAGAAGAAAAAATAGAACAAACAATTAGATCTGATAGGTATAGTAACTGGCTATCCCACTGGATGTCAAATTAAATTAAACGGGTCTGATCCCAAGGAAAATTATTTAATCATGCTAATTAAGCAAACTACAATGTTAATCCAATAATTCTGATTTAACTGGACATTAAACATAGAAACATAGAAACATAGAAAAATGTGGGCAGATAAGAACCTTTCGGCCCATCTAGTCGCCCAATTACATGGATACTTTACCTGGATTTATCTTTTGTTTAGGATAGCCTTATGCCTATCCCATGCTTGCTTAAATTCAATTACTGTTTTGGCCTCTACCACTTCAACTGGAAGACTGCTCCATGTATCCACCACCCTCTCAGTAAAATAATGCTTCCTGATGTTACTTTTAAACCTTTGCCCCTCTAATCTAAGACTATGTCCTCTTGTTTTGCTACTTTAATTAATTTGACATCCAGTGGGATAGCCAGTTACTATACCTATCAGATCTAACTGTTTGTTCTATTTTTTCTTCTACATGTTTATTTATTTTTTTATAACTAGTAACAATAAAAGTTAGGTTTTAACGAGCTCTAATTGATACAGCCACCTCGGTGATTAATTCTTGTTTTCACCTATAGTTTGCTCTTACCAACCACAGCACGGTTCCTCCCTTGTTTACTTATTTTTTACACTTTCGTTTTTCTCATAGCTATTGCTTTATGTATTGATCGTTTGATTTTTTACATGTACACCAGGCATGGACACATTGTAGATGTCCTCATATATTAGCGATTCTTATTTCACCCACTACTTAGTCTATATACACACAATATGTTTTACATTCACAAAGTTTATTTTTGTAGCATTTTAATTCATTATTGGTGTCATAATCCACTTTAGAAACGTAAATAATTTACACGGATTATAATCTAGGTATAGAATAGTGTTTTTGATTATGTCTGGACATTTTGACATGAGTTGATCGTCCAACTTTATTCATTTTTTACAATACTGTTTTAGTGAACGTTCAGTGTCGCCATCCTCTGCGGTTGTGATGTGAAGCTAGTTCCTATTTCTACTCTCAATAATGTAGCTCCCTTTCTCACCCGGTTCCTTTGTTTTTATTGGTGGCGTTCCCATAGCAACAGAAGCTGTGGCACGCACACGGCTCATACCTATGAGGTCACTAAAAGAGACGCCTACCGGAACTGCACTCCCACTCCATGTGGATCGGTGGTGCCCGGGACAGCGCCTTATGGTTGGGTGAGTCTTTTATTCTTTATTGTATAAATATGACATATGTATGCTGACCCTGTAACCTTGATAAAGGCTCTAAAAGGGCCGAAACGTTGGTCTTGTCTACAGGAACTTTTTAATGGATATTTAATAAAACTTTTTTGTTTTAAATTAGGAAGTCCTCATGTGCATCCCTTCTTCTGATAATATATATATATATATCCACAATTTTTTTATTTATTTATTGGACAGAAAAGTCTACACACCCCTGTTACAATGTCAGTGTAATGGAAACGCTCAGGGTTCTGTCCAAATCTCCAGTGAAAGGTATTTTAATATGATAGGTAGTTTTTTATTTTTGTATTAGTGTGAAATCCACCCCCCCCCCCACCATTATAAGTGTCAAACCCTGCAAGTCTTTTACTTGCATAGGATGTAAGCCTGTGGAATTTAGCCATTTCCTTTGTGTGCAGGAAAGGGTGTGTGAACAGTGTAAGCTAGAGAAAAGCCGTCTCTGAATCAAATGTAGTAAATTTGTCTCGCTGTTGGTTAAACTCTGACGTAGAAATGTATCTGCTCTGATTGGTTGTTGTATCACATTCCTATGTTGGGAGTGAAAACTGCAGGAAGTTTTTATATATAACGAACATTTCTATTGGATGTTGAAACAATAAACCAATCTGACAGACCACGGACTGATCAGATGATAATCTGCCATATCTCTGTGTGGTTGTGTCTATCGTCTCCTCTGATCAGAGTCACGCAGCGCCTTACTTCGATTTTGATATATAAGAAGAAACTTGAAAAAGGTTTATGGTAATTATAATGGAAATTAGAACTTAACATCCAGGTCCAGAACCAGTCCAATATTCATCCGTTCCTTCTCTCCCAGAACCACGCCAGGAGACTCAGACTACTGAACCTGTAGCCCTGGCACTGCAGAGAGATTCCCCAGACATGACCAGAGATACTTGATCCTTGGTAAAAGCACTAATCTGGGAGGGGTCTAGAACAATATCACTTTCCTTCCTGAGCACCCCCCCTCCACAGTGATAAGAATTTGTCCAGCACAATGCGAGGGGGAGGATTAACTAACACAAACTCTAAGAACTGCTAAACAGAAACATGCCTTTAAAGCAAATCACACACAGCGTGGCAATGCCCAAATTCTCTATGAACAGTCTCTGCCATAATCACTAGTAGGCTGTGGGCACCAGGCTGGCAGCCGCTCCTCTCCAAAGGGTACACAGTCTATATGTAGTGCGTTCAATGCTGTGAGTGCCCGCGCCAGCCAGTCTCTGACACCCGAAATCCAAGTCATTGAAAAGGTGGGAGGCTTTCGTCACATATCTCCCCCCTTTCCAATAGACTAACCAGGCACCTGATCCCAAATGGATCTGTGAGAGTAACAAGGGAAAAAAAAGTGTAATCTGTGCTCATTTCTATACAGCTCCTTGTGAAACAAAACAAAGTCAGAGGTTTAGGTTAACATGAATGGCCATTGAAGTGTAAGCTCACCTGCCCCATCAAGGCACCTCTCGGTAAGGGGAGTCCTACTTAATGAAACCAGAAGCTGCTCCTCTGAGTAACCTCACACTCTCATTCTGTTTCTCAGCTAAAAGGCAGAATGGTGGGTTTTATTTATACCCTCACCAAATCCTTCCACTTTGGGGTTAAAAGCAAAACCATGGTAAAAGGAACAGCAACAAAAGTGAACTAACGGCGGTGTTGTGACGAAATATACATAAATATCCATACAGAAAAAGCGGTGTCGCGCCTGCCAGAGCGGCTGCAACGACCAAGAGTAACAACCCAGTTCATGTATAAAACATAACAAGAAAAAAAGTGTCATCTGCGCTCGTTTTTATACAGCTCCATGTGAAACAAAACACGACACAGGGCGCGACACCGCTTGTTCTGTATGTTTGCATATTTTGTTGTAACATCAATCAGGTCATTTTTGCTGCGGTTCCATTTTCCATGGTTTTGTTTTTAACCCCAAAGTGGAAGTTTGATCCTCGTATTTCCCGATCCGTGGCAGCTAGAGGGTCATGTTTGACAGGCAAGATGTCAGCCCCCATCAGAAGAATACCGTGATCTGGCACCGATTGCTACCGGACCACGGTACTGGCAGATAATGGGTTAAGATGGGCATCACTGGAAAGGTGTCATGATCATCGCCGCCGGCGTAATAAAAAGCCTAAACCCAGTGCTGGCTCATAGTAGTGAGACTTTCACATGCAGTACCACTAGTCACCTCTGACTGTGTAATGCTCAGGTGTTGCCCAGATCACCATCTACTCCTGCATAAAACCAGGCCACACCTGAGACCCAGGACTTCCACATTGCCTTGGAAATATCCAAGCTGTTAGGAGCTACCTGCGATTCCTCCAAGAAACCTATGACCCATACTCTGATGGATCCTACCCTCTCAAGACTACCACTGTTACAGTTCCCCCCTGGACTTATTATTTACAAACCTTCTGGACCTCCTGTTTACTACAGACCTCTGGACTTGGCATCTTCCTGGATCTCCCAAGTTTTCCTTACCTGGATCACAAGGACTTGCCCACGTCTCTAGTACTGATATATTCATATATATAACCTTGAGTATACTGTTTGTTTTCCCATTTTGTTATCTGCAGTTCCCCCCCCCCTATGTTTAGTCTGTTCTAGTTTGCTCTAGCCCTGTAACCTGTATATGCTCGGCTCTAGTTCCCTCTAGCCCTGTAACCTGTATATGCTCTGCTCTAGTTCCCTCTAGCCCTGTAACCTGTGTATGCTCTGCTCTAGCCCTGTAACCTGTGTATGCTCTGCTCTAGCCCTGTAACCTGTATATGCTCTGCTCTAGCCCTGTAACCTGTATATGCTCTGCTCTAGCCCTGTAACCTGTATATGCTCTGCTCTAGCCCTGTAACCTGTATATGCTCTGCTCTAGCCCTGTAACCTGTGTATATACAATCTCTCCTCCCCTATTCCTTAGCTTTCTCCCACTTCTCTCGTTTACCCCTCCTAGATTCTGTTGTTGCCTCCGGCCTTTTCTCAATAAATCCTTTATATATATATATATATATATATATATATATAATCTGGTTTACTAGTATTCATTGCATATTGGCTCACACCTACCGCCCCGGAATCAGCGCATGACAAAAGGTCACACTGACCTTCCAGCAATGCCTGTCTTATTTGTTTAGCCCTTACTGAGATGGGAAGATAGAGGAGTCCAAAGGATGCCTTCCATTTCCCTTCAGACTCTCTCCTGGCATGCTGGGGGGGGGGGGGGGCGGGGCACCTGAAAAGGTGATGATCAAAATAATGGTGTCCGGGGCAGTCCCACAGTGAGGGCTAGATATGCAAGATGTCAGCCCGCTGTGGTTGAAGCTCCGGTTCGGCACCAGATGCCAAGTTGGAGTAACGCGAAGACGTGCGGGGACCGTCCTCTGCGCACTGGAGTGAAATGAGAGGGCGTTCCCTGCACATCCTTTGTGTTCAAGTATTGTGGGTATTTATCCAATTTGGGTGGTTTATAAAAGTTAGGCGTTAAGGGTTTGTCAGCTCACACCGATATGGTTTGTGTCCAAAATGTCCCTGTACATCACGAGACACGGGCAAAGGAGAATGTTTTGCTCAAATATTTCAGAATCCAGAAATTTCAAACTTGGAAATAATCAGAATGAGCCAAAAATCCAGATTTTCCAAAATTACAGTTTTGGACCAATCTGAGAATATTCCAAGCGTCTGATACATTCAAACATTTTTGATATTTGGAAACGATGTCTTATAACAGAAATTAATGAACATTGCACAAATTGTTACATTTTTTTTAAATCACCCTCAGTGTATTAAATAACACGTAAAATGCAGAGACAGCACTTTTCATGTCCTGCAGAATCACACACAGCACTAAACTTTAAAGGGATTCTCTGCTCATCCTGACCACTTTATAGTTTTAGGCCTCTATTCCATAGTTGTTGCTAATGTAGAGCCTTGACATGTAAGGGTTAACGCCAGGATAAGTGTGTTTAACTCAATCCCCCCCATATTACTTTCCTGACGCTACCCTGTTAGTAATCAGTTTTTTTCCTCAAACTTCCTGTACTTTGAGCATCCTATACCTAACATGGAGCGTGCAGGCGTTTCGTTAAGTGAGGTATTACAAAGTGCAGGCACTAATTACCACAGGGACGCGCAATACAAATTATTACCGACACCTAAAAGCTGGTTGTGACAGATCTCCGTACCCCGACAGTCACATCTGCCAATGCCACTTCCTTGCAGGACCCCCGGTGTTCTCCCCAGCCAGACTCTCATGCCTTCCTCTAGTCCTCAGAGGAAGCTTAAGGATAGGGACACATAAGACGAGGCTGTAGATCTGAGGTCTTTCAAGATTGGAATGGAACTGTTTTAATCAGGGACACCTTAATACAGTCATACATGGGTTATTTACATACACAAAACCACAACATCTTCTAGGGGTGGTTTTTGTGTAACCTAATTAGATTTAGGTAGGCAGTTAAATTAAACATTACTTAACATTTCTAATGAGGGGGACAAACATAAATCTAATTATATTGTGTACAGTGAAATCAAACAATATGTAACATTTCTAAATGAGTCAAAACAATGGGGATTATGATAACAGATTACAGACAGCAAATTTACAAACTATTCAAATAGAAACAGATAAGCACATTCTTGAGATAAAGAGTACACTGCAATGTTAATACTTTCAACAGATAACAGGTACACAAGGGCCAGACAATAACATTCCTGCATAATCACAAACATACTGTACATGAGGGCAATGAAAATAATAAACAACTCCGGCCTGCACCTCAAACCCATCTCCATGCCCACACACCCCAAGTCTAAAGTGATGCACGTCACACTGGTGCTAAATGATTTTGCAGATCCATTTAGCACTCCCTTTAAGCTGGCTGGGTGGAGTAGTGGTAACATCACTGCTCTATAACTGTGGAGAGAGACTGTGGAGACACAGGTTCGATCCAGGCAAGAGCACCTCTCCAGTAAGTGTCCTCGGGCAAGATACATAATGGTACATTCTCGCCATCCAGGACATACTTGAAAACGAGAGAAATCTCAATGTATCCTTCCTGGTAAAATCCTTTCTCAAACCCCCCCCCCCCAATAAATCTAATACTCTCCTCATCCCAAGAATGATGGCCCGATCTGCCGCTCTTCTGGCCACGAACAGAGTGAGACTGGGGACAAATAGTTCCCAGTCTCCCTCCATGGCACATCCCGGAAGCAGAGTCCTCCGTGGTGTCCCATAGACTTCAGGTGGTGATACAGCAGCGCTCCCACACCGCTGCGAGTAAGTATTCCAGCAGTTAGCGCCTGCCCCAGAATAGAACGCTAACATGGGGACGCTATAGGGAAATCTGCAGTCACACATTATCCCCATTAGCGTGAACTAGGGAATATCTATACTATAAAAGAGTAAGCCTTCAAGTGTCCGTCGCCAAAAGCGGTCTGCGCATGCGCGACGGACATTTGAAAGTGGCCGTTAAAACAAACAGGTAGCTGCGCGTGCCGGCCGCCTGCAAAAAAATCGGCACGAGCCGCGCGCAGCTACCCGTGTGTTTAAACACCGCAAGCCCCGATCCTCCAGCGGTGACCGTCCTCCGGCTGTCGCGGCCTGCTCGGCGGGCATCCAGGCTCAGGCGAGCCCCCGGCTTGGTTTGGGCCTAAAGGCCCAGCCGAGCCGGGGACTCGCCTAAGCCTAGAGGCCGGCCGAGCAGCCAGCGACAGCCGGAGGACAATCACCGCTGGAGCTCCGGGCCGAAGTTCCCAAAACATACTCCCCTAAATCGGCCCTGAGCTCCAGCGGTGACCTCCTCCAGCCGAGCAGGCTGCTAGGCCGGCCTCCAGGCTCAGGCGAGTCCCGGCTTGGCTTGGGCCTACAGGCCCAGCCGAGCCGGGGACTCGCCTAAGCCTAGAGGCCGGCCGAGCAGCCAGCGACAGCCGGAGGACGGTCACCGCTGGAGCTCAGGGCCGATGTTGCCTACACATACTCCCCTACATTGACCCTGAGCTCCAGCGGTGACTTTCTCCTGGTGAGCAGGCTGCTAGGCCGGCCTCTGGCTTGGCTTGGGCCTACAGGCCCAGCCGAGCTGGGGACTCGCCTAAGCCTGGAGGCCGGCCGAGCAGCCTGCGACAGCCGGAGGACAGCCACCGGTGGAGCTCCGGGCCAAAGTAAGAGGATGTTGCCTACACATACTCACCGACATCGGCCCTTAGCTCCTCCAGCGATGGCGGTCCCGCTTCCAGCGTCCTCTCTCTCTCCGTTGGTCACTGGTATGACGTCACGAAAGCCTTTGACCCGGGTCAAAATGCCGGGGTCAAAGGCTTTCGTTACATCATGCCGGCGACCAACGAAGAGAGAGAGGACGCTGGAAGCGGGACCGCCATCGCTGGAGGAGCTAAGGGCTGATGTCGGTGAGTATGTGTAGGCAACATCCCCCTACATTGGCCCGGAGCTCCAGCGGTGGCTGTCGCAGGCAGCTCGGCTGGCCTCCAGGCTTAGGCGAGCCCCCGGCTCGGCTGGGCCTGTAGGCCCAAGCCAAGCCGGGGGCTCGCCTGAGCCTGGAGGCCAGCCGAGCAGCCTGCGACAGCCGGAGGACGGTCACCGCTGGAGCTCAGGGCCGAAGTTGCCAAAACATACTCCCCTACATCGGCCCTGAGCTCCAGCGGTGACTTCCTCCGGCCGAGCAGGCTGCTAGGCCGGCCTCCAGGCTCAGGCGAGCCCCCGGCTTGGCTCGGGCCTACAGGCCCAGCCGAGCCGGGGACTCGCCTAAGCCTAGAGGCCGGCCGAGCAGCCTGAGGACGGTCACCGCTGGAGCTCAGGGCCAATGTAGGAGGATGTTGCCTACACATACTCACCTACATCGGCCCTTAGCTCCTCCAGCGATGGCGGTCCCGCTTCCAGCGTCCTCTCTGTCTCCGTTGGTCGTCGGTATGACGTCACGAAAGCCTTTGACCCTGGGTCAAAGGCTTTTGTGATGTCATACCGGTGACCAACAGAGAGAGGACACTGGAAGCGGGACTGCCATCGCTGGAGGGCCGATGTAGGTGAGTATGTGCTCTCCACACCCACCCTGCTTGCTCGGCCGGTATCCAAGCTTAGGCGAGCCCCCGGCTTGGCCTGGGCTTAGAGGCCCAGCCGAGCCGGGGACTCACCTAAGCATGGAGGCCGGCCGAATTGCCTGCTTGGGCGTCCTCCAGGCTCAGGCGAGTCCACGGCTCGGCTGGGCCTCTAGGCCCAAGCCAAGCCGGGGGCTCGCCTAAGCTTGGATGCCGCCCGAGCTACTTGCTTGGCCGGCATCCAGGCTAAGGCGAGCCCCCGGCTTGGCCTGGGCATAGAGGCCCAGCCGAGCCGGGGGCTCGCCTGAGCCTGGATGCCGGCCATACACACACACACACTGTAACAACCATATATGTGTATGTGTGTGTATATATATCCACATGGGGTTACAGTGTGTGTGTGTGTGTGTATATAATATATATATATATATATTATACAATACACAAGAAGGGCAGCACTCAACCTTAACTACGCTTTCAGTGCGGGTGCATCTCAAGACAGTATAATACAACAAACCAAGAAGAGAGCACTCCAAACAACATGCACAAACAGTACAGAAGAAACCACAACAGCAGCTAAATTCATTTAAAAACAGGAGATTTAACCAGGTTTAACCTTTTAAATGCCTACAAACAATTCTTATTCCCTTCAAATGCACTATAGATCTTAACCCTTGAATGTTGAGCTGTGTTGAAAATGGTGGAAGTTTAGTTTGCAATGGATGGCCATGGATTGCGTAAGCCTGCCAACAGCGACAATGTATTCCACCCTTGGCAGGTCCTATCATACTAACCTAATGACTGCTCTTATGGGATAAACTTACTTATTGAGGACCCAGTCCTTTCTGAAGCTCCCTGCAGATCAAGGTTAAATAGAACCTGCGGGTGGAGCACCTGTGACAGGGAGGGGTGCCTGCCCAAGGGTTGTCAGCCCTTTTCATACAAAATACACAAGAAGGGCAGCACTCAACCTTAACTACGCTTTCAGTGCGGGTGCATCTCAAGACAGTATAATACAACAAACCAAGAAGAGAGCACTCCAAACAACATGCACAAACAGTACAGAAGAAACCACAACAGCAGCTAAATTCATTTAAAAACAGGAGATTTAACCAGGTTTAACCCTTTAAATGCCTACAAACAATTCTTATTCCCTTCAAATGCACTATAGATCTTAACCCTTGAATGTTGAGCTGTAGGCATTTAAAGGGTTAAACCTGGTTAAATCTCCTGTTTTTAAATGAATTTAGCTGCTGTTGTGGTTTCTTCTGTACTGTTTGTGCATGTTGTTTGGAGTGCTCTCTTCTTGGTTTGTTATATATATATATATATATGTATATGGACTGCGCATGCGCGCAGCCCACGGGGTGCTGTGGCGGTTGGATGCGCGCGCAGCCGGGTGCGCGCGCGCCACCCGCCGCAGCACGCCCAAAGCGTCCTACGGAGGTTTGCTGCGCGCGCATCCAACCGCAACAGCCTGTTACGGAGGTTGCCACGCGCCTGAGCCCAGCGCCTGAGCCCGAAGCCCGAGCGCCTGAGCCCGAGCGCCTGAGCCCGAGCGCCAGAGCCCTGAGCCCAGAGCCTAAGCAGAGCCCAGCGCCTGAGCCCAGTACCTGAACACAGCCCAGCGCCGAGTGCAGAGCACAGAGCAGAGCGCCAAGCAGAGCACAATAGATGGCACAGAGCAGAGCACAACCCATTAAAGGCACAGAGCCGAGCACAATAAACGCCACAAAGCACAGCACAATAAACGGCGCCGAGCACAGAACCAAGCACAACACAATAAACGGCGCAGAGCACAATAAAAAGCAGAGCACAATATACGGCACGGAGCAGAGCACAACAGAATAAACGGCACAGAGCCGAGCACAGAGCCAAACACAGCACAATAAATGGCACAGAACCAAGCACAACGCACCACACTTATCAATAGACTGCCCTCTGGGCAGGCTTTACACCTAGTAAACTATAAAGTGGCCAGGATGTAAAGAGTGCCCCTTCCCCAGCACCCTCTCAGCTCCTCCAATATGGTCAAATTGCGAGTTGAAGTGAAGGAGTTTCCTCCCCCACCCAGTGACACCGGCAGCCAGGATAATGAATCTCATGGCCACCAGATTGGTCACACAAAGAGAGCGGGCGACGTCAGCCTGTGGGACTAATCGCTGTAGTGAGCGTTCTCAGAGAGGCAGCGATGGATCAGATCTGTGCATGCGCGTGCAGCTCCAATCCTCCGATTTTAATTCACAGCAAAAAGTCTCATTATCTTTGGGTTTTTTAGGATCTTTCAGGCATTTTTTGTAGAAAAAAAATGTTTCCTTTTTTTTTTAATTCTTATTATCATTCATAGGATTTTATATGTAAATTCCAGACATTTTCATTCAGTAGTTTTTTGCAAACAGCGTTTCAATCTTCACACTTCACAAACTTATTCGGATTGGTTTTTTTTACCCCGTTCGTCGGCTTGTTGACTTTTTTCCAGCGGCTGGACAGCGCTGTGTGTGGCGGGGTCGGCTTTTTCCATACATTTTTGGCGTGTTTTTTTGCGGCACTTTCAGTGATCCGATACTTTGGATCATATCGGATGCGTTTTCCGGGGGACTCTCGGCACTGAGATTATACACACCCACAAACATGCAGGAAATAAAAACAACAGACCCCATGTTACTTACACATGGCCAGTACTGGGGCTCTGTCGGGGGGGGGCTGCTGAGAGAGACACGGCGTTTACAAGAATTAGATAGACCCCCAAGTAAAGCATGCAGCCCCTCAAATTCTTTGAGAAGTCCGGTGACCGTAAATAGACCATGTCCTCTAAAGCTCAAAGGTAACAAAAGGTTCTTCAGAGTCTTAACACCTCTGCTTGGAAAGTGGATCCATGTAATAACCACTTCATGCGCACAAACATTATTAATATTTCATAAAGTGACCCCAGGACATCGTCCTGCCACGACAGTTACCATGGACAGTGCGCAAGTCGAGCAAATAACCAGATGGCCTCATCGTGTCATTACGTGATGCGTGGGCGCCTGACTATAATGAGAGTCACATGCGGAGCGCTGCACATCAGGATCAATGTTAGAATGACACAGGTCCAGGGCAGCGCCGGCAACATTGTGAGAGGGACACGAAGCCAAATGAGGGTCAACGTGGTGATTCTATGGTGTCGATTTGACATCTGATAGACGGCTACAAGGAGAAATGAGGGAAAGGGACTGGGTAATCGTGACGGGTCTTCAGGTCTCACCTTTTAGGATGTCCCAAAATATAATTTCTGTCTTGATGTGAGTTTGAGACACATTAACCCATTGTAAGACTTACCTGGGACAGTGATGGTTTCATGTAGAGGAGCAGTGAGTGAGATGTGCTCCAGGACACACGTTACACTCAGTCCCCGCATCTCCTCGGTGATGTTCATGGTGGATCTCTTGGCGTACGTGCCGTCCTCATTCTCTGTCAGGGTGTCCTGGGTTTCAGGTTCCATCAGTGGAAATCTCCAGGAGATCTTCAGGTCCTGAGGGTGAAATCTCCGAGCCTCGCAGAGCAGGAGGTTTTCCTCTTCCTCCATCCTCAGGATTATTCCAGGAGACACTGCGGGTTAATAAAGGAGATATATCCACATCTTACACAGTGATGGATCTAGTGAGGATTGGGGGAAATTTATCCAGAACTCGTAAAACTGAATCATTTATAAAATCACATTATTTCGTTTCTGCAGATTCAGAGAAAACGAATCAACTGGATGAACATAAAGGAGAGAAGAGGACATCGACCAGACATGGGAACTGCTGACATGCACCGAGAGTGACCCGAGGGGCAGAGTATACACAATGCAGACACACAGGGAAGAATATACACAATGCAGACACACAGGGAGGGGAAGAATATACACAATGCAGACACACAGGGAGGGGAAGAATATACACAATGCAGACACACAGGGAGAGGAAGAATATACACAATGCAGACACACAGAGAGAGGAAGAATATACACAATGCAGACACACAGGGAAGAATATACACAATGCAGACACACAGGGAAGAATATACACAATGCAGACACACAGGGAAGAATATACACAATGCAGACACACAGGGAAGAATATACACAATGCAGACACACAGGGAGGGGAAGAATATACACAATGCAGACACACAGGGAGGGGGAGAATATACACAATGCAGACACACAGGGAGAGGAAGAATATACACAATGCAGACACACAGGGAGGGGAAGAATATACACAATGCAGACACACAGGGAGGGGGAGAATATACACAATGCAGACACACAGGAGGGGAAGAATATACACAATGCAGACACACAGGGAAGAATATACACAATGCAGACACACAGGGAGGGAGAGAATATTCACAATGCAGACACACAGGGAAGGGGAGAATATACACAATGCAGACACACAGGGAAGAATATACACAATGCAGACACACAGGGAGGGAGAATATACACAATGCAGACACACAGGGAGGGAGAGAATATACACAATGCAGACACACAGGGAGGGGAGAATATACACAATGCAGACACACAGGGAGGGAGAGAATATACACAATGCAGACACACAGGGAGGGGAGAATATACACAATGCAGACACACAGGGAGGGGAAGAATATACACAATGCAGACACACAGGGAGGGAGAGAATATACACAATGCAGACACACAGGGAAGGGGAGAATATACACAATGCAGACACACAGGGAGGGGAAGAATATACACAATGCAGACACACAGGGAGGAGAAGAATATACACAATGCAGACACACAGGGAGGGGAAGAATATACACAATGCAGACACACAGGGAAGAATATACACAATGCAGACACACAGGGAGGGGGAGAATATACACAATGCAGACACACAGGGAGGGAGAGAATATACACAATGCAGACACACAGGGAGGGGGAGAATATACACAATGCAGACACACAGGGAGGGAGAGAAATACACAATGCAGACACACAGGGAGGGGAGAATATACACAATGCAGACACACAGGGAGGGGAAGAATATACACAATGCAGACACACAGGGAGGGAGAGAATATACACAATGCAGACACACAGGGAAGGGGAGAATATACACAATGCAGACACACAGGGAGGGGAAGAATATACACAATGCAGACACACAGGGAGGAGAAGAATATACACAATGCAGACACACAGGGAGGGGAAGAATATACACAATGCAGACACACAGGGAGGAGAAGAATATACACAATGCAGACACACAGGGAGGGGAAGAATATACACAATGCAGACACACAGGGAGGGGAAGAATATACACAATGCAGACACACAGGGAGGGAAGAATATACACAATGCAGACACACAGGGAGGTGAAGAATATACACAATGCAGACACACAGGGAGGGGAAGAATATACACAATGCAGACACACAGGGAGGTGAAGAATATACACAATGCAGACACACAGGGAGAGGAAGAATATACACAATGCAGACACACAGGGAGAGGAAGAATATACACAATGCAGACACACAGGGAAGAATATACACAATGCAGACACACAGGGAGGGGGAGAATATACACAATGCAGACACACAGGGAGGGAGAGAATATACACAATGCAGACACACAGGGAGGGGGAGAATATACACAATGCAGACACACAGGGAGGGGAAGAATATACACAATGCAGACACACAGGGAGGGGGAGAATATACACAATGCAGACACACAGGGAGAGAGAGAATATACACAATGCAGACACACAGGGAAGGGGAGAATATACACAATGCAGACACACAGGGAGGGGAGAATATACACAATGCAGACACACAGGGAGGGGAAGAATATACACAATGCAGACACACAGGGAGGAGAAGAATATACACAATGCAGACACACAGGGAGGGGAAGAATATACACAATGCAGACACACAGGGAGGAAGAATATACACAATGCAGACACACAGGGAGGGGAAGGAATATACACAATGCAGACACACAGGGAGGGAAGAATATACACAATGCAGACACACAGGGAGGGAAGAATATACACAATGCAGACACACAGGGAGGGAAGAATATACACAATGCAGACACACAGGGAGGGGAAGAATATACACAATGCAGACACACAGGGAGAGGAAGAATATACACAATGCAGACACACAGGGAGGGGAAGAATATACACAATGCAGACACACAGGGAAGAATATACACAATGCAGACACACA